>NW_025896164.1:0-10000 GCF_022113875.1 Hydra vulgaris | reverse complement strand
TGAATCTGATCTCACTTCTGTATTAGGTTGGGGCTTGCAGTGTCTTTCTATATTGACGAATGGGTACCCTCTCATTGAGTCCTCTTCTTCACATCTGCTTGAATCATCGTTTACTACTGACCTCTCATAGAAACCGTTAACATCTAAGTTAACATCTTTTAAGGTTCTTTTCTTTATCGTGCTTGCCATTTTCTTATTTCTGATTCCATTCTTTACCTTTAAAAATCTCTTATTCGCTTTATTATTTATAATAAAATTGTTCAATAGAAAATAAAGAGTAAAGCTTATCTTAAACTTCTATTTTTGAACACGACGGCTTAGAATTGGCTTAGCTTCAGAAAGTATTTCTTTGTACTTTTCATTATTCACAGTACCCTTGATAATAAGCAATGTACCTTTGAAATAAAAATTACCTTTGGAACGAATCGCCCCCTAAGCCATGAGACTCTGTTTGAACTTTGGTTTGCCATTTCTCGGTTGTTTCTTTGCCATTAACCTTCACGAGTTCAAAATAACTCAAAACGACTCTCATCACTAAAAACCCATTGATTCTTTTTCTTAAGTGTTTTTTACATTATTTTACCCTATTTTCTTATTGAACAGGAGTCATTAGGGGTTGATTTTAGGGAAAAAAAGCTGAAGTACCCACTTCGGCTAAGATAACAAGTAATGGTACTCGAAGCAACCTTCGGACTACCTTTTATGATTAATTCAATTTGAATATCTCGGGCGGATCGTGTATAATCGTTTTGAGCTAATTGAATCAATTGTTGTTGGTCCATTAAATTAAGTTCTTTCTCTCCAAGGTCATTCCTCTCCTCATTTTCTTTAAACATCTTGCAACTGTTGCCTTTGGTATCCCAGTTAATTTTGTCAAAGACTTAATGTCTTTATGACCCGCTTTAAAAAGATAGTCAAGTCTTCATTTTTAAAGTTATTATTTTTAGGTAAATCAGAAATAATAATTAACACATAGATTTTTAGATGAATATATATGCACCTGATAAATCAAACAATAGGTTTCATGAAATACAAAAAGTCATTGCATGACTCGCTAAAAATTGTAAAAATACGAACAAAAGTTTTGCATACGCGGTCTCATTTATTTTGTCTGAAAGGAAGTTGCAATTTTTTACTTGCTGTTGACACAAGTGAATGTTTAATAAGTACTTTCCTAATTTAGTGTGTCGATTTAAGAAATAAACTTTTAAATGAGTGCTGTAAAATATCCCTTTTTAGTATTTAATCTTAATTGACCTATATGTCAGGGAGGGTTAGCTAGTTTTATTTCGTCATTATACCAGCTTCCAAATTATGTTCAGCTTTAAGCAAATAAAAATTTAAGGAAAATTGCTGATATTTTGTTTTTACGTAAAACTGATCAATTACTTAGTAAAAGAATTTTTATTTTTTTAAATTCACCCAGCCTATTGCTTTATTATAAGTATGTTGGTCTGGGGTTAAATTTGCATTCTAAATTATAGTATTTGAAGACATGTTTTTACCTTATGAGCATTATAAACAACACTCTGATCAATTGGAAGCCTAAGAATTCCCTAAACTGTAACATCATCAATGACAAAAGTTTTTATACGTAAAATCAATTATTATATTAAAAATAATGTCCAGATAATGTTCGTTTTGCAGGAATAGAAAATTTTTGAAAACAAAATTACTTGTTTGGATAGCACTATCTGAGCGTGGAATGTCGAAAGCATTCTTTCGGTCAACAACATCGGCTGCAAAAAAATAAAGCATTTATATTAAAGAATGCTTAGAGGAAAGCCTTAGAGCATTCATCGATGAGTATCATCAAGGTACTTAAGTTACATTTTTTGGCCAGATTTAGCTAGTGTTAATAGGTCTAATGAGGCCATATCCTGGATAGATGAAAATATCAATTTCGTACCGGTTGATATGAACCCTCCTAATGTCCCCAAAGCCCGGTCAATTGAGACTTCTGAGTATTGACTCAGAATGTATATGAGGGTGGATGGGAGGCCATATGTTCACAACAATTGATTAGATGTATCAATGCGTGTTTGAATTGAAAATTGGTACAACATTTTTACAATCACTTATGAAGGGTATCAAGACAAAATTGAGAATAATAGCCAACAAGGGATCGGTTTATAAAAGATAATTTTTTTAAAATAAATATTGTATTAATTTTAAAAAAAAATTAAAAAATTTTTGCTTTAGTTTTTTTTTAAATACAAAGCTTTGATTTTTGTGTAACTAATTTCTCCTCTCCCGTTATTTACATTGAAAAGCAAGTCATTTTAGCAAAGTGCAAGGTTTTTCTATACCACTGCATGTAGTTCTCTGTGCATTTACAATTTTTTCTGAGATGCCAAAAACAATAATTTTACATTGTACACCATTGTGCCTAGTATTTATATCAAACCTATCATATTTCCAATATGGATATGGTTCATGGGAATCGTTCAACTCATTTATAAATATCTATTAAATCTTCAGCGTAGCCTAAAAAAACTAAACTTCCTACAGATTTCAAGCAGAATATAGCCGTCATTGTTGATAACGGTTTTTAGGCACGTGTTGCGAAACAAAGGCTAAATGGCTTTAGTCAAACGACGTGTTCGTAACAAACGCCGTTGTCAAATATTGTCCGCGTCTCGTTGCTAAATCTCTATCTATTTTATATAAACCAACTGTTAAAAAGTAAATACATGTTCATTATAAATTAAAAGTTCAACTTTTTAAGTTCCTATTACATTAATATTACTAAAAAATACATTAATAAATAAAGACAATATTTCTGTCTGACAGACAAATGAAGACAATATGACAAATGAAGACAAATGAAGACAATATTTCTGTATTTCAGCTAGGGATGGCAAAAATCCCGGAAATTTTCAATCCCGGAATTTCGGGATTGAGAAATTTGTCCATGGGAAATCCCGGGATTGAATAGGAAAAAACGCAAATGCAATTGAATACTTTTTAAGCACTTATCAAACACTTAAAAATTATTAATTTAATGATAATTTATAAGTATTATATAAAACAATACTTTAAAATGGTAACACAGTATCAATAAAAATAAAAATTAAAAAAATAATATAAATATGTATGACGTTAAAAAAAACTTTCATAATTCACTCATTTGAAAATTAAAATGAATGGATATAAAACTGGAATTAAAATCGCGCATACTTTTGGAAACAGAAAATTCAAAATTAAATTAATGTATACCTTCTATTAAAAATTCTTGCACTTTTTACCAGCAAGCGCCTAAACTTTATCTATTTTTATAATATACTAGTTTTAATATAATACTATATATTATATATAGCATAATATTAAAACTAGCATATTATAAAACATAACAAAAATATAAGCGCTTGCTTGAGGAAAGAGCAAGAGTTTTTAATAAAAGTTATACTTTAATTTTATTACATATTTTTAATTTTAATTTTATATGTATATGTACGTATGTATGTATGTATGTATATATATATATATATATATATATATATATATATATATATATATATATATATATATATATATATATATATATATATAAAATATATATATATATATATATATATATATATATATATATATATATATATATATATATATATATATATATATATAAACAAACATATATACATTTTGCAGACAAGCAATGCTTTGATTTTTTTTTTTAGTAAAATGCAGAAAATGAGAGTTTTAAAAGGAAAACATTGCAAAGATAATGAATGATTACACAACCAAACAGCTACTATACCAAAGACGATATAAAAATTACTAAACTACAATTATAAGCTTAAACTTTATTAACTTTTCCTCTTTTTTGACGATCCCGAAATTCCGGGAAATTTCGGAGACTAATCCCGGGATTTCGGGATGAACATTTTTTACGAAATCCCGGAATTGCCATCCCTAATTTAAGCTGTCGCAGTTTAATTAAAAGAGGTTAATTTCATAATAATAAAATTAAAAAAAACTTAAAAAAAGCATGAATTAATGAAACTAGTATAAAAAATTTTTAAAATTAAATACACAATTTCATATATATCTTACACATTGTTACATAAATAATATGTTAATATAAATTAACTGCAATTAACAATAACATTTAAAAAAATATTTGAAGTTCATTGTCGTTGTTAAACATCTTCTTAAGCATTTATTTTTCATACTGCTTATTCCCTAAAATAAATTTATGATTAGATTACTATTAGTTTTAGATATAAAACCAATGGCTGAAACTATTAGTTTTAGATATAAAACCAATGGCTGTGTGAGATCATATCGTAAACCAAGTAGAAAATTAAAAAGTTAAGTAATAAAAAAAAATTGTACAAGTTATCTATATTCAAAGTAACTTCAGTCAAATTCCGTACATACGTTTTATTTAATAATACTCTAAATCATCTGCTTGTATTTAGAATTGATAAAAATTATACCTTCATCTCTCAAAATCCTCAACGTATTTTATGTAAACAACGTATTCTAAATAAACAAAAAAAAAACACACCTTGAAAGCAAGAATTTCAACCAGAAGATTATAAACTACCAATATAAAAATACTACTCACACACAAGGTATCAGAAAGTTTCTGTCTGGAAGGTATTTGTTTTAAAGCACATGAACCACGTCAAGGTTCCTTCCTATTCACATGTACGATTTTTTTAATGCAGAACGATTGAAAGCATATGACAGAAAAATACACAATCAATTAGCAAACTGCTTATTCTTGCACATTCTCATTTCTTTTAATAAAATTGGACATAAAAGAACAGGGAGTGAAATAAAAATGGACTTTAAAAAAACTCTAAAAAAAAAAGCATAAACTTTTAAATATATTAAAAGTTGAAAAAGAAAATTTTGGATATGATAATAAACTTTAGATGTCAACCTTCTAGAAAAATTCCAATACAAGGTTTACAAACAGTCTATATCGAATGTGATTTTTCTTCTATGACAGTTTAGGGCTCATTTTGATTAGAAAATTTTAACCCAAGCTTTTTAACTCAGATGTTTGCTGCTATGTTGATATGCCTATTTTGATAAATGGACACACTCTTACAGAGTTTTCTCGTTTATTTTCTTTCTGATTATCTTTTACAACTAATGGAAATCTTTCACCACTAATGGAAACTATAAATCTAATTCTTCGCTTATATTTAAAAAATGTATGCACAACCTATTTCTTATTGTATGGAAAACTGTTGTCATTATTAGACTGATTCTTCTAATGATACCCTTTATCATTCAGACAAATTTAAAAAACGCATTACGAATGTAGATGGACCAAATCAAGCTCCTAATCTTTAGCCTTAATAGCCCCATAGACAAAAAGTCTATTACTCTTTTCGACAAATACAACCATGCTTGCTGCTTATCATTTTGATAAACAGCAAGCATGATTGTATTTATCATTGCAAAATCATCATTTTGCAAAGTCGCATTCTTTTACTGTAATTGTTCTTTCACTGTTTACAGTGAAAATCCAATGACCACTTCAGTCAAGGGAGCAACTCATTTTTTAAAAAATGTCTCAATCATTACCATTTTTACTAACAAACGACATTAACAACTAAGATTTTTATAAAAGGCGTTGTGCGGAGAAATAGATTGAGGTAATTTGAACCCCTAGCTTCTGATTGCAATCCAAATGTTTTACTACAAGTCTACTAGCACATTTTACCTGTAGTGCAAAAGGGGACTCCATCAACTATAAATGATGTTAATTAATTGCATTAATTTAAAAACATGTTCACAATATTTTTGACTCAAAAAAATTACTATAAAAATTATTATGACAATTAAGTTATTCAAAGTGTAGTAAGACAATATAAATGTTGCAAACTAGTTTTTTTACTAACATGTTCAACATATCATTTCATAAACTACTTTGCACAAGCTTACAACATGTAATCAATAAGTTTGCAACCTGTTGCAACCTTGTAAGTTATTGTCAATCAGAATGACTATGAACACTTTTTAAGCATTTTTGCATCATAGAAAAAAACTGTTAGCCTAATCACTCAATTTTTCTCAATCTTTTAGAGGTCAGGTCTTTGTATCAAATAATTTTTATCAGGTCGGCAAAAATTATTTGATACAAAGGTCTGACCATTTGAAACGAGGTCGGCTATTTTTTGCCAACCTAAAACACTTTCAGGTCAGCAGTTAGGTAGGCATTGCCGAATGCCAACCCTAATTATGAGGGTTAAATATATATATATTTTATATATATATATATATATATATATATATATATATATATATATATATATATATATATATATATATATACTATATATATATATATATATATATATATATATATATATATATATATATATATATATATACATATATATATATATATATATATATATATATATATATATATATATATATATATATATATATATATATATATATATATATATATATATATATATATATATATATCTTAGGTTGGCTCATAAAACATCATTTATTGAAATTGTCTGCTGGTACCCCAAAATGTATTCTATGTAATAAATTAATACTAAATTAAAAAAGATTTTAAATTAATTTTTTTTTTAAGGGTTGCTCAAGACTTTTAAACATTAGACGAGTCACTATTATTCTGAAAAATAAAGTTTATTAAAAGCATTTTTAAAATTATTTTTTAAATTTTTATACAATTTCGCTTATTCAGAGACATACCATGATATGCTTTCGAAGAACTTTTTCAGAATATTAAAGACCATAAAATCTGATGTATAAGGGTCTTGAGCAAACCCAAAAAACTTTTTTCTATAATAAAATTTTATATTTAGTATAAATTTATTACATGGAACACATTTAAGGGGAACCAGTAGACATTTTTAAAAAATGTTTTTTTATAAGTCAACCTAATATATATATATATATATATATATATATATATATATATATATATATATATATATATATATATATATATATATATATATATATATATTATATATATATATATATATATATATATATATATATATATATACTTAAAAAATAATAAACCCTATGAAAATAAATATAAAAAAAATATGAAAAATTCTTTTTTTTTTTCAGGTTTCGTTAAAAAATTAGTGCTAGATTTAGAAGTCTGATTTTTTGAAATTAACAATTATTTCAAATTTTGAAATGTAATGCAATAATTTATAATTGAGACTTTAATTTAATGAAAAGCATAAACAAGGTTCGACAGTAGTCTTATACAATTTTAAACATGTATTAAACAATTATAAACAGGTAACTACTATTCATGAAATACAATCCTTTATTTTCATGAATAATGTGTATATTATATTCACACATTATTCATGAAAATAAAGTATTGTATTTGAAAAAAAAAAAAAAAAAAAAAAAAAAAACAGTTAGTATCTGGGAGCCTTATTTTAAATACATTTTTTTTGTAGAAAATAAAATGTTATCATAATAAAAGAACAGTTATTTATATAGCGCATTTGAATTTTTTTTAAGTATTCACCCTAATCTGCACAACAAAAAAAATCTATAAAAGCTTCTTTTTTAAATATAGTGTTTAAAATAAATATAGTGTTTAATTATTTAAACATGCACAAGGAACACAAGGGAAAAAATATATATACACATTTAATTTGTATATCTTGGTGAAAATTGAAGTTAAGTAAAGAGAGATTACAGTAAAATACTAAATACATACAATTTTCACTTTTCCCTTTAGGTCGAAGATAAAATCTTCTGTGAGGATTTTCAACTTTCCATTGTTCTACTTTTTTATAAGACATTCTTGGTCAATATTTGAATACCTTTTCTTTCTTATTGCTTCAACATGTAAGAACGAATAGTTTTTTTGGATGGGAAGAACCTTTTATTTGATTTAGATGGACATATAATATTTTTAAAAATTTCTCTTGTCACAATGATTTCTAATCTCCTACGCATTTCATCAACACTAGTTATAAATTCAGATGATGTAAATATTTCTTCTTTTAATCTTGCTTCAATTGGCTGGGATATACCAGCAGCGTTGAAAAAAAAAAAAAAAAAAAAAAAGAATCATCAGAAAATTTAAACAAAAAATGTAAAAATCTGAAGATAGTTTAAAGGGTGGTTAGTTTCAATAAAAAAAAAAAATTAAATAAAGGGAATAGTCACTTGTTGAGTGCCTATAATTAAAAAAAAAAGAAATTTTAACAGAAAAATGATTAAGATATAAAGTAAGTAATAAATAAATTAAAACATCAACACTTGACTTTAACACTGAAATAAAGGAAATAAAAATCAATTGTAAATATATCAATATAATTTTATACAACTTGTGATTAAAATTAGTTATTGGTAAAATCAGATGTTATAAAAATTATTTACATTTCCAGTAAAGTGTTCAGTGTGAGAACTCATTGATGGAAGAAAAATTAAAAATATTTTTTGTCCCACTGCTTCATTTTTTGAAATTGCTTCTCGAATTTTTTTGGAGGAGGTTACTCTTTTCCATTTCTATAACCTAAAGAGACATTGCACTTTAAAAAAATTCACTAACGTAAACTAGTATTTTTTCAAAAAGCTATTTAATATTTTTTAGAAAGAAAAAAAAAGATTCTTTTGAATCATTAAGCAATATAATATTATAGGCAAGGGAATTAGGAACCCTTTTACTATTATTTATTATTCAAATATATATTAATGTTAATTTATTATTTTCTAAATTAAGTAAAACTAATATAATTTAAAAGAAATAAAACCTTAAAATCTGGAAATTTTAAAACTTCTTTGATCTTTATTTGTAAACTACAATTAAATTTCTTTGTGTCCTGGATCATTTCATAGTTTTTTTAAGTAACTGTGATCAGATACCTATTATTATTGTTATAAACATTTAGTGTATATTGTATAAACAAATATACACTACTAAATATAGTGTATAGACATGTATTTTATCTATAATTGAATCATTAAAGTTTTCAAATTTATGATATACTTATATAATATATAACTATAAATAAGTATATGATATACCTTATATAATTATTTAAATATAAATAAATATTGCACATTCAAGAAACCTTTCTATCATTGCAACGCATTTTATATTCTTCTTTAAAAGATACTTTTCTATCTCTTCCATGCATACAGTCAAGAACTTTACTTCCTACAATCACGAATGGAACACCATTAAAAGGTACAGAGTCGTCCTCTTGTCTTATTTTGTGGTGTTTGACAGAAGCTTCTTTAAACATATAAAAAAAAACATATTTAAAAACAGGATAAACAGGATATTTACTAGATTTTTTAATAAAGTTATTTATTACTCGTTTTGCCTTATACTACAGGAAGAACTATTTTGTTTTAATTTTTAGTTAGATATGTATAAAGAAACCTATAAATATCACCAAAAAAAAACAATGTGAGCAATATCTTAGCAACTGACAAACTTTTTCTTACCTATATTACCAAAGTTTTTGTTAGCAGAATAGCATGAAAACTTTGACACAGTTTCTGTTTCATAGTTTTGAATTAAAGCGAGTATTTCCTCGTATGATTCTGCACATATCCACTTTCCTTCTAAAAATATCATATACTAATAATTACTTTAATAACTCAAAATAATAAAAATAAAACAAAACTATCAATTTTGGAAAAATAACAAATCCACAAAATACTCAAAATTATATAATATATATTAAAAATTATAATACCATAAAATTATCAAATTACCATTAATGAGATTAGATTCTTGTAACAAACTTAAACTCTTATCGTCTCCCGATATCTTATCATATGAAAAAAAAATATTATCCATTTTACAGTTATTATTTTCTACTTAATCCTTCAAGTAATATAATCCTTTCGGCTATATAAAACAAACAAGCATGGCCAAAATTATTAATAAATTTAATTATACCAACAAAAAAATAATTATTCATGTAAAAAATAATTATGCGAAATAGATTTACGAGTTTTGCGGACTCTAAGACACCACCTGACTTTGCGGTATGGAAAC
>NW_025896163.1:0-39579 GCF_022113875.1 Hydra vulgaris | reverse complement strand
AAAAAAATTTTTTTTTTCACATGTTCCTTATATATACATCCTAGTTTTCCGAACCAGTATAAAACGGCTCTTTATCAAACCAATCCCTACCGGCACATCTAGTTTCTTTTTCGGAATTAAAACCTGTATAGACACGCGATTATCACAATCCAGACGTAAACCAAAAAAACGTGTATATTACGGTCATATTTATTCGAGTTTAACACGTATTTTTTGAGATTTTAAAATCAAAATTACAGGGTTATGCAAAATTATAAAGTGCTTTATGCAAAATTATAAAGTGCTTTATGCAAAAATATAAAGTGCTTTATTTAACAATAAATAAATGCCATCATAATAGTACAAGTCATTTTCAGAATCATCTAAGAATGCATAGGAATTAAAATACAATATTAAATTGTAATTAAAAATTAAATGACTAACTGGCTGAAAAACATAAACCAAATCAGTAACGTTTTTATCTAATTGATGCAAGTTTTTTAAATTAATGTTAAAAAATAAAAATTTAAAACCTTACATGGCAAGAAAAAGTCGAATAACGATAACTAAGGAAATTCATGAAACAATTATAAACATGTCTAATTCGATAAATAATCATTCAACCAAATACATTGCCGAAACTTTAAACATTAGCCAAAGTGCTATAAGAAACTGCATAAGAAATCATCAAGAAGGCATCAAATTTGCTACTAAGGGAGAACGCCACAAGCAAACAATCAAAAACAAAAATTTGTTGTTCAGTGAAATCGAAAATACTTTATTTAATACGATGGCAATAAATAATGAACTGACGCAAAATGAAATGGTAAATGAAGTTAATGCAGCAACTGGTATGGTAATATCTCAATCAACAGTATCAAGGAAATTGCGGAAAATAAATATAACGCGAAAAAGGCTTTCATTGGTTCCCGAAGAACGAAATTCCCCAGCAAATATTGAAAAAAGGGCCATATATGCCCGCCGTATCTCGCGTATTTCTAGTAATAAATTGGTCTTTTTAGACGAATCAGGATTTAATCAGAATTTGAGAAGACGATATGGGTATTTTCAAAAAAATGAAAAGGCATATTCCATTGTTTCCGGAAACAGAAATACAAACCGAAGTTTGATGTGTGCAATAAATATTTCTGGTGTGGTTGCTTATGAATTAAGAACTGGAGCTTATAATGCTGAAAGCTTTGAAAGATTTATAAGAAATAACCTGTGTAATTATTTCCGACAAAACCCAGACCATATACTGATAATGGATAATGTTCCATTTCACAGATCAAGAAGTATTATAGAAGTTTTAAATGAATTAAGAATAAATAGAGAATATTTACCGGCATGGTTTCCTCAATTAAATCCCATTGAGGAATTTTTTAGCGTGATAAAGGCAAGATATCGCGGAATAAAAGCTTTAAATAATAAAATTAATATTAGAGATGCATTGGAAATAATTTTTAAGCGAATGCGTGAAATTAACGAAGAATTAAGTGGATTTTGGAGATCAATGGAACGATGGTTGGAAAAAGCTAAACAAAACATGATTTTTGAATAAAGTAGTTGCTTAAATTAATATAGTTTTTTTGAAGTCTAAATGTTAAATGACATGAGCTTATATATAAATAAATCATATATTCGAACTTTTTTATGCTTTAAATGGTTCAAAATTTTCAAAATTTTCAAAATTCGATTCAAAATTTTGCATAAAGCACTTTATAATTTTGCATAAAGCACTTTATAATTGTGCATAAAGCACTTTATAATTTTGCATAAAACAATTTATAATTTTGCATAAAGCACTTTATAATTTTGCATAACCCTGTAAATGTCCCATTCTTTTATCAGTGGTTTCACATTCCTTACGGAATGTTTTTATAATATAATACTACGTTTACATAACTGTGAAACCATTAATATTTTAACTGGTTAATTTCACGGAATAAAAAACATTTTTGACACGTGTTACCGTAGAACGGGGTGACTTTGTTAGGATTTTGAGCATTTTTGCTGATTTACCAGACCAGAATTTTTTCTGATTTTTTTTTTTCCGTTATAACATTATACCTTTCCTTTATATAATTCCATTAAATATTTTTAATTTTTTTTTGTCTTAATATATATATTTTTAATCCAAAATGTTATCAATCTCACCCCGTCGTTTGGGGTGACTTTGATAGTCTATTATTTCTTAATGGCTTATTGATTTAACCCTCTTTACAGTGTCGCTAATACTTTCTTTTTGACTTTTACTAAATTAGAACACAACATATTAATAAACTTATAAGATTTACTGGTAAAATTATAAATTTAGACAACAAGTTTGGTTATCGAATATATCTACAGAATGGACAAAGAAAAAACAAAAATAAATTTGATGTTAATATGCTAAACTCAGAAAAATAATATATCAATAACATTGTTATAGTAATTAGCAGTTATAAAATAACACTAACAAAAAAATAATACTAATTGCATATAAATATTAAGTACTGATTTACCCTGATCTACACTGATTTTTCTGCAAATGTGATTGAGAGTAACCAAAAACGAGTGGTATATTCCAGTGGTATTATAACTGGAAAATACCACTTGAACATCTAAGTATAGATTTTTAGAAAAAAAAAATTTCAAAAAAATCAAAATCACAAGATTTTTTGGCATTTTTTGGCATTTTTTGTCTTAACAGTAGGGCCTTCGAAGGTCCTGCTGTTAAGGTAAATACTGTTAAAAAATTAACAAGCCCGTCCTACTACTCCAGAATTCTGGAGTAGTAGGACGGGCTTATTATTTTTTTTCTTTATTAAGTTTCAAAACTTGTTAGGACTAATAACCAGAGCACATTTAATAACATAGGTATCTCTATCATGACATAAAAAGCGAGTTAAACCAATCATCAAACGATAAAAATCAAACTTTAAATAAAATAACTTTAATATTTTTTTAAATTTTTAAACTATTCTTTTTAAATAAGATTGAAAATACAAAAAGTACTTTGTTTATTAATTTTTCTTTAATTGTATTTGGAAATATGAAAACCAAAAGAAAGAAAAAATGATCGCTTTTGGCAGAAATTCTGCTAAAACCAATCAATATAAAATATTTTTAATAAATCTAACATTTTATGTATCAAAATATCTTAAGTTGTTTAACTTCTTCTTTTGAGATTATCTGCAACACCGTGTTCTGTGATTTGGCCTGTGATGTGGCCTGCAATTTTTGGAATATCAGGTTGCCTCAATTTTTTTTTTACGAGACTGATTTTTTTTTTTTTTTAACTCTTCAGCTCATTTTCCATTTCAATTTTTATTCTCTCATGTAGTGCTTCGTATTTGTCAAATCTCAAAGCTGCTGTTGCTGGTTCAGAAAATAATGCTAAAGGCTTTATTGTTGACAATGGCGTTAAAGACATCGGTTAATTAAACGTTTCGCAGAAAGCTAATGCCTGTTGATTGACTTTGTTTTTGTTAAGTGGAAATAATCCAGTATATTTACAACCAGCAATAGCGTGCAAACGTGTAAAACACTTTTCGCTCTCATACACCTGTTTGAGCAACGGAGGAAAATTTTCTTTATCTAAATTTTTACATTTAGTATCTTTGTAATAATTGGTAAGAATTTCTTTTGCTTGTTTAACATGGCAATAGACACCTCTGTCCAGTGACTGAAGAATGTGAGATAAGTGGGCTGGTAGACAAATCAAAATTATATTGTTTTCCCGACATTACAATACAGCTGCTAAATTGGTGTGAGACGTATGCCCATCAAAATGTAAAATATGAATACCAATAATAGCTTGACATTCTGGTATATACACTTCCTTTAATTATTCAATAAATGTGTAACACGGCTTTATTTTTTGGCCTAAAATCATTGAGCGCGTATTGTTCGCGTGACTAAAACTAAATGTTGTGTTGACTGGAATATTTTTACCTTTGGTTTAGTCTGCACTAAAATATGCAGTTAAGTAAGCAAGGTTCATGGCTTAACTGGTTAAAAGTTGAATGTTTTAATGTGTTAATATGCTATATTTTTTTGTTCATGGAAGAATATGTGTGTTTTTACACATTCTTTGCACTACTTAAATCATAATAAATAAGACTACAAAAAGATGCTCGATAAATCACTATGTTACTTCTTCTATACACACAGTTTTACATTTGAATTTGATACTTGCATTAATATCTTTCTCTTTAGCTAGGGTTAATAAATATATCTTGAGATATTTTATTTTTTCTTGTAAAAATTGATATTTTTGACTTTCAAGAAGTTTTAAAACCTAAAATAATGAATTAATTTTAAAATCTTTACCTACATATGGACCTAACACACTAAGCACCATTTATGGAGTTTTTTTTATAATTGAAGTAAAATATAAGTATGAGTTTAACTCTGATGTTTTAATGTGACTTTGACTAATTTTCAGAAAATTTTAAAAAAATATTTTTTTATGATTCGATTAAAAAAAACAACAGAAAAACAATTTTTTAAGACTTTATCTTATATGTTAAAATGGAAAAGTTTTAAAATTTTTTATTTATTTGTCACTTAAAATTTAAAAAAATTTTATAGTTTATAAAATATATTTCGTAAAAATAATATTTATTAGTAGGTATAAATATTATATATATAACAGTATGAAATAATGTTTACAAATATCTTTACTTGCAACTTTTTAGCTACACATCAGTGTTGTCCATGTTTAACCGAGAAATGCAATCATATCATTTTATGGAGTTTAAGTTTATTCTACATTATTAGGCTATTTAAACACACTAAATGCTTTTTATTTTATTTGGCTGAGGTTAGCAGGCTTTGTGAGAAAAAAAAAAAAATGCTTGAAAGTTTTTTAGTTTTTTTATTAAGTTTTGTCTTTTTATTATTTAATCTTCATAAATGTTTATATTAATTATTTTTACTTTTATATTTTTGTTTTTTTCTATGTTTTATTTCGTATTCATGAATTTCAAAGTTATGTTCATTAAATTTTTAAAATTGTGTAGATTTTATTCTGCATTTTTTTTTTGTATACTTGTATTTAGTGTTCCAAAACCGATACCATTTTTCAATACCGGTATATCGGTACTAAATAATTACAATACCGGTAATACCGGTATAATACCGGTATTAAACTTTATTTTTAAATTTATCATAATCTAAATAAAATCTCAAGTTAATAGTAAAAATTTTATTGATTCAATCAGCTTATTTATTTTATATCAAAACTACTGACTTTTTCATTTTCGCTTTTTTCTGCTTTTTAAAATGAGCCCGTAAAAAACATAGGGCGTTCAGAACATCATCTTCAAAAGATCATCTAATTTTGTTGGCTTCACAGTTTTCAAGTAATGGTAGGAATTTTGCAAATATATACAACGATTTCCTCCTTCTTCAAAAACTCCTATTTCAATGCATATAATTTTTGATGAATTATTCGAAACATTCAATTTTCCCTTGTTGTTACATTTCTTATTTTTCAAAATTGCAAAGTCAAGCTTTTTTTTCAATGACAAGTTTACAGCGTTGTCCGCAGAATCACTATCGGAAAAAACGCTGGTGAAAGGGAGGGAACTATACCCTTTCTGATTGAGCCGATCTTTCAGTCGAGTAATGGTATTTACAATGGCTAATTTGCTATAGTGCTCAAAAGATAGAGCTAGATCCAAATTCTTGTAACGTTGATGTCCCTTGTGCAAAAAATGTTGTATGCTGGAAAAAGAGTACGTTGCTCATTGAATTGTTGCACCAACATAACTTTACAGCTAAATCGATTTCTCAAAGGTTATCTATCATGAAAATGTTGTATCGGCACACAACAGAGTTGCATGATTTTGGCACAATGTTTCCACAGCCAGTTTTACTGGCGCAAGACATAAGTTAACAGCTAATATTGCATCGGACTCATTATTAGTTACCTCAACTTTGGACTCAAGGACAAAAAGTGACTCGTGAATGCATTTTTTTAATTATACAAAACGTTCGAGTACTGTGTGCAAGCTAACTCAGCTAGTTTTGGGTCCAAGTATTAGTGGAATATCTTTATCAAATTTTTCTAACGTGCGTTTTTGAATTTTGATCATTTTTTGTCGGAGAACGGCGAAATAAAAATTTCACAACGGTGCGCACCTTTTTGATTAACGGCTGCAAATCATCAGTCAGTTCAATAGAGTCATTCTCTTCACTCATTACAACTTGAAACCCGCCGGAAAAGTCTTCATCATTATTGGTTATGTTTGTGTCATCAGTATTTCCTCGTCACTTTCTCTGTTATTGCATATTACTTTCAAGTTTTTTTTTGCAGAAATTGACGATTTTTTTGTACAAAATATCTTGAATACCTAGTTGAATCCCATGCCTAATGCACAACTGTTGATCACAGTTACTTAAAGGCCCCACTTTCTACATTACCAAAACTTTTCATATTTACGTTAGTGCAAAATTCAAACATGCGTTCTACATTAAAGCAAGTGACGTAATGATAATATTTAAAATTGGTGCTTCATTATTTAATGAAAACACGAAAGTAAATGGAATACTTAAAACTTCCAGTCACGATCAAACAACGCTTCCGAAAAAGATAGAAAAAGATAGCTAAAAAAAAGTAAGAAAAAGATAGCTAGACGACAAAAGACGCGTCTAAATCGTCTAAAACAAGTATTCTACATATTTTATACGTCTTAAACGCTAGCTGTTCGCTGGCTAGTTGCTAGCTCATTTCCTACCAAACCTAGTGGGAAATGAGCTGGCAATTAGATATTAAGTATAAAGTACGTAGAATACTTGTTTTAGACAATTTAAACACGTCTTTTCTTATCTAGCTATCTTTTTCCTACCGGAAGCGTTGTTGAAAGTTTTAAGTATTTCATTTATTTTAGTGTTTCACATAAAGAGGACGATAGCACCTGCTATATCATAAGCCCTCTACATATATTTTTAATACTGGTATTGAGCCAAACCAATACCGGTATTTCGGTACTTAAAAATGTCCGGTAATACCGGTATTCCTGTACCGGTACTACCGGTATTGGAAGCACTACTTGTATTGCAGTTTCGTTAAATATTTTTATGAAGGATAAATTTTTTATTTGGTTACAAGTTATGCGCTATTCCTTGGTTGTGAGTAAAATGCGAACTGCAAACCGCGAACTGCTAACCAGTAAAATGCGAACTTTTTTGGGAACCAAAACATTTTAAAGACCATTATTTTTATGATAAAAATAATAATAAAAAAAACTCTCCAATTCTTAATTATCTATTTTATAGCTTTATTTAAAATCCTTCAAATTAGCTCATAGTTTAATTAAAAAGCCCTATGATGACTGTTTGATTGTCGGTGACTTTAACTTCCCGAATATAAAGTGGTCTAACGATGGTATTGAATCTTTTAACCCAAACAATCCTACCGAGTATGATTTCTGGAATATTTTCCAAAACAGCCTTTTTACTCAACATATCACATTTCCTACTTTCCAGACTGATTATGGTTCTTCAAATAATATGTTGGACTTGTTATTTACCTACAACAGTAATTCTATATTAAACTTGTCTCCTAGTACTATACTAGGTAACACCACTAAGGGTCATTTTAGTATCACTTGGAGATTCTTAGTTTCAGAACTGTTTACCGAAAGTGAATCTCAATCGTTTAATTACAAAAAAGGTGATTACGATTCAATATCTAACTTTATTGCATCAATCGACTGGGAGTTTTTATTCCTGCATAAAACTGCAGATCAAATGTTCAATATACTAATTTCTAACTATCGCACTGCTTGCACATATTTTATTCCCAAGATTAATAAAACAAAAAAAAAGTATGATCCTTGGGTTACCCCACATATTAAAAACCTGATCCGAGAAAAAAAATCCGCTTGGCATATAAACTGCTCTACCAAATGGGAGAATAGTGAGCTTAAAATAAAATACAATCGCCTTAATCGTTCAGTAAAAACTGAAATATTTAAAGCAAAAAAAGCACATGAAAAAGAAATAATATCAAAATCCCAAAACAACCCAAAAATCGTTTACAAATATATCAACAAACAACTAAAAATTAAAGATAGAATTCGCTCTCTCAAAGATACTTCAGGCAGAATTATTGAAGCTCTTCCTGATATAGTTGATCTTCTGAACTCTCAATTTAAACCTATGTTTACACTTGAAAGCTCTGAAAATTTTCCTTTGTTAAATAAAAGTGGTATTCTTTCTGAATGCATTTATAATGAAAACTTGGATTTCTCTATCTCAGATATTATTCAGGAACTTGCCGATCTAAAGCCTTATAAATCCTTCGGATCTGACGGCTTGCATCCCTTAATACTCAAGATATGTGCCAAAAGCTTTGCAATTCCATTAACAAAAATCTTTCATAAATCCTTTAATTCTGGAGTAGTACCCACTCAATGGAAATTAGCAAATATTAGTCCGATCTATAAAAAAAAGGGAGATAAATTACTAGCTGAAAACTATAGACCTATTTCACTAACATCTGTTGCCTGTAAAATCTTTGAAAAACTTGTAAAGAAAAAAATTTTAAAGCACATTAACGATAATAAAATGCTCTCTGCAAATCAACATGGCTTCCTTTATCATAAATCATGCGTAACTAACCTAATAGAAACTTTTGATATCATTTCGTCCTCCATAGCTTCTCACCAATTTATTGATGTAATCTATCTTGACTTTGCCAAAGCGTTTGACTCTGTACCTCACAACAGACTTTTGTTAAAATTAAGATCTTTCGGAATAAACGGCAAACTCCTACAATGGATTAAATCTTTTTTAGTGGGCAGAAAGCAACGCGTTACAATTAACAATACCAGCTCTGCATGGGTTGATGTTCTCAGTGGTGTTCCTTAAGGTTCTGTTCTCGACCCGCTCCTCTTCATTCTCTACACAAATGATCTCGCAAAACTCACTGAAACTTCTGAGATATTTGCCGATGATACTAAACTTTTTTCTAAAATCTTATCGCAATCTAATTTTGTTGATCTGCAGGATCGTCTACGCTTGGTATACGAATGGTCAAACACTTGGTTACTTAAGCTAAACACTTCAAAATGCTGCGTCATTCATTACGGTCGAAACAACCCTCATTACAATTACTTTCTTCAAAATAACCAAGGAATCAACCAATCTCTAAGAAGCTCTACTAAAGAACGTGATTTAGGAGTCATTTTTACATCTAACCTCAAGTGGAGCGCTCATATTCAAACAGTTGTCTCTAAGTCCTTACAAATTCTCGGTATGCTGAAAAAGACATTCACTTTCATTGATGAAAAAATGGCTCTCAAATTATATAAAGTATTTATAAGACCACATCTTGAATATGGAGTGTCCATTTGGGCTCCTTTTTTAAAAGCTGATATGGCTTTGGTTGAATCTGTTCAACGCAAAGCTACAAAATGGGCTTACAGTTTGAGGCATCTTCAATACTGCGAAAGGCTAAAAAGATTAAACCTACCATCACTTGAGTTTCGACGCCTTCGATGCGATTTAATCCAAATTTTCAAATTAATACATCGTTTTGATATAGTTAATGATAAATATCTACCAAAATATATTAACTCCGTGTCTCGTGGTCACCATTCTAAAATAAGGCGTGAGTATGTTCTAAACTGTCTTCCAAGATATAATTATTTGTATAATAGATCAGCAAAATACTGGAACAATCTACCAGAGCAAATAACTTTGTACTCCACTGTACTTTCTTTCAAAAATAGACTAGACTCCTGGTTGTGGAAAAAGTTTGGAACAAATATTTATAAAACTGGTTGTTTATAGTGGGGTGTTTCCCCTGCTCGCTGTATGTGTACATTCTATGTAAATTTACGGCTACAACTATAATAATAATAATAATGATAAAATAAATCTTTATTTTTTAACTGTAAAACATGGGCGGAGTATTGCTACATTGACTATCTTATAGCCTGATTCGCAAGGGAGTACTGCTACATCGACTGACAAATAGCCTGACACAACGGAGTGCTGCTTCATCGACTGAGGGTTTGGTTTGGGCAGGCAGTCTATCAAATAATTTTAAAAATATATATATTTTCATATTGTATTCGTCTACACCTTTTCTGGATCAATTTAAAAGAAATACGAATCAATTTAAAAGAAATACGAATCAATTTAAAAGAAATACGAATCAATTTAATAGGAATACGAATCAATTTAAATTAGTATTTCTTTTAAACTGATTCGTATTTCTTTTAAATTGATTCATATTTCTTTTAAATTGATTCGTATTTCTTTTAAATTGATTCGTATTCCTTTTAAATTAATCCAGAAAAGGTGTAGTTTCACTTAATTTCCTTTTATTTTTTTTTAAATAATTTTTTTGCTTAAAAGTTATACCGCTAAATTAACTACCGTAGAACGGGGTGACTTTGATACGCGGGGTGACTTTGATAATTTCGTCTGTTAGTTACAAAAATAATGATTTGAATGTGAAATTGCACAATTAGAGACTATTTTTTTTTTTTTATTCTTGTACATAATTATATTCTGCTAATATTTTTGAAATTTTAATGATTGTGAAGTGATTCTAAATTGTGCAAATGTGTTAGGAATAACATGACTATAACAAAAAAATAACGATTTTTACACGTACCAAAAAATGCCAAAAAATCTTGTGATTTTAATTTTTTTGAATTTTTTTTTTTCTAAAAATCTATACTTAGATGTTCAAGTGGTATTTTCCAGTTATAATACCACTGGAATATACCACTCGTTTTTGGTTACTCTCAATCACATTTGCAGAAAAATCAGTGTAGATCAGGGTAAATCAGTACTTAATATTTATATGCAATTAGTATTATTTTTTTGTTAGTGTTATTTTATAACTGCTAATTACTATAACAATGTTATTGATATATTATTTTTCTGAGTTTAGCATATTAACATCAAATTTATTTTTGTTTTTTCTTTGTCCATTCTGTAGATATATTCGATAACCAAACTTGTTGTCTAAATTTATAATTTTACCAGTAAATCTTATAAGTTTATTAATATGTTGTGTTCTAATTTAGTAAAAGTCAAAAAGAAAGTATTAGCGACACTGTAAAGAGGGTTAAATCAATAAGCCATTAAGAAATAATAGACTATCAAAGTCACCCCAAACGACGGGGTGAGATTGATAACATTTTGGATTAAAGATATATATATTAAGACAAAAAAAAATTAAAAATATTTAATGGAATTATATAAAGGAAAGGTATAATGTTATAACGGGAAAAAAAAAATCAGAAAAAAGTGTAATGAACCAGATTTATTTTGCAAAAATGCTCAAAATCCTAACAAAGTCACCCCGTTCTACGGTATATAACGGTAAACGATAAACAAAATACTACACCATTAACAACCAATACGACGATGGTTCGCACATTTTACCAGTTCGCCGTTCGTCAGGGTTTCACATTCGCTATCTTCGAGGAATAGCGCATAACTTGACATTTTGATGAAATATGAAGTATTTTATATAAATATTTAAAATAAATAAATAAACATAACTACATATTGATAATTTTTTTTTTTTTTGGGGGGGGGGGGGATATTCTCCAGAGGGATTTTTTCTCGGTGGGATTTTTTCCGGGGGGATTTTTTCCCGGGGGATTTTTTCCTAGAACCTGTTACAGTACTCATGTTTCTTAATTTTTTTAAAGTATTTTTGGAGGTTGTTTAATTTTGGTGTTTTACAAAATATTAAGTTTATAATTATAATTGGACATTCCAATAATAATTATAATTGGAATGTCCAATTTTAATAATGGTCCATACGCTTTATTTTCTTATTCACCGTTCCTAGCTCGACGTCACGAAATAATTAAGAGTTGTTTTGATTTCAAATCTGCCATTATGGAGGACAACTAAGTTAGCGGAACTAATATATTAATTATAATATTCATAGTTTTTTCAAAAAATATAATATTTTATAAAATTTAATGTATAACCAGAATAAGAAAATATAAATCCTGATCTGATTTATTTAGTTATTATCATTTTTTTATTTTAAATTAAAGTTTAATATATAAATATGCAAATATTGTAATAATAAAATTATAATATGGTCAACTTTTGTGCTGTATTTGGATGTTCAAATCGTTCAAATCGTGAAAAGGGAAAATCTTTTTTTCGTTTACCAAAAGTAGCTTGCAATCAAGGCGATGATGGTAAGATTTTATCAAAAGAACGTAGACAAAAATGGATAAATGCCATAAACAGAGCTGGTAACTATCCTGATATCCTCCACACTCGAATTTGCAGTGATCATTTTATTACAGGTAGAATAAGCCTTTTTACCTTTGAAATATTTTTATTACTTTGAAAGTTTAATATTATTAACTGTTTAACATTTTTATTTTTTTATTTAGGAAAACCTGCTTCTCTTTTCTCACAGAATGATCCTGATTGGGTTCCATCCTTAAATATGGGGCACAAAAAGTTTAAGTTTGAGATTGAGAAACCTAGAGAAAGATACTTACGACACAAAAATCGTTCATTGTTAACAAGTCAAAATGATTCTATGTCTTGTAGAAACAGCATCACTAATTTAAACCCTCCTGAAGATTCAATTGTAGATTTTCAAATAGAGAATTTTAAAAGTAGATATTCAATTGTCTCAGAAAGTGTTACAATAGATTGTAAAAACTTAGTAGATGCGAGTGTTCAAACTGATATGACTGTCAAAAATATCAATCAAATAGAAACTGAGTTTATATATAAAAACAAACTTAATTATGATTTGCGTGCAAATTTAGTTAAACTCCATGTGGGAACTATTGAATGGTTTGATACCGATTCAAAAGTAACATTTTACACTGGATTGCCAAATTTGAAAATTTTATGTTGTTTATTTAACTTCTTAAAGCCTCTTATAACTGAAAATGAGAACTCAGTTTTATCGTACTTTGAAGAATTTTCTTTGACGCTTATGAGATTGCGTTTAAATCTATCTATTAGAGACCTTGCTTATAGATTTGAAACTTCAAAATCGACCTCATCAAAAGTATTTTTAAGATGGATTGACATTATGTATTTCAGAATGAAACATTTAATTAAATGGCCTGCTCGCAATGAGCTTATAGAAACTATGCCTTTATGCTTCAGAAAATATTTTGAAACAAAAGTGGCTGTGATAATTGATTGCTTTGAAATATTCATAAATAAACCATCTAATTTATGCGCAAGAGCAGCAACTTGGTCACAGTACAAACATCACAATACTGTTAAATTCTTAATAGGTGTAAGCCCACAAGGTGTGATAACATTTGTTTCTAAAGCTTGGGGAGGACGTGTTAGCGATAAATACCTAACAGAGCATTGTTCAATTTTGAAAAACATTCTTCCTGGAGATGTTATTTTAGCTGATAGAGGTTTTAACATTGCTGAGAGTGTTGGTTTTTATTGTGGGGAACTAAAGATTCCAGGATTTACAAAAGGAAAGTTACAACTGACTTGTTCAGATGTAGAAACAACACGGAAAATTGCCTCTGTTCGAGTACACGTTGAGAGAGTTATTGGATTGTTACGTAACAAATATAAAGTTCTGCAAAGTATTATGCCATTAGATTACTTATATACTAAAGATTCTGGATTATGCACAATAGACAAAATTGTTATTGTTTGTTCTTCTTTGATAAATATATGTGATTCAATTATTCCTGTGGAATAATTTTTAAAAATTTAACAGGATTGAATAATTAATTGAAACTAGATCTTATAAACAAAAATAAATATCAAATTAAGTATAAAATATTTTTATTAAAAGTTTACATTTTTAATACAATTTTATACAATAATCGTGATCATTAAAAACTTTGTTTTCTTTTTTAAAGTAGCTGTGTTCTATTAGTATAAATTTATTTTTATCTGATATTTCTTTCATTAATTGATTTTTTTGGCTGTAAAATTTGTTAATTAGTTCAGGTAAAATACATTCTTCAAAAAATTGTTTAGATTTTATTATATTCCTGTCCATAAATTCCAAATCCGGCAATATTCTTTCGCAATACGAATCTTTTGATGTCCAAATGAAAAAATCACAGTAGTTACTTGATGAAGCATATAACTGACACTGAACTTGATAGTAATATTTATGTGATTTTTTAAAAGATATATAACCAGCTTTATTTTCCAGACAACAATTTTTAAAATCTAATAATTCGCTAATGTATTTATCTCTCATACTATATGGACATTTTATCTCCAGACAACCATTTCCACAACAATCACAATTAATAACTGCATCTGGTGATGCACCAAGGAAGGGTTGTTGAACTGAAATAAAAAACCCACAATTTTTTATTGAAAATTTAGAGTGTTTCTTTTCCATGGTTGTGGAATACAAAGTCAATGCTTTTTTTTCATGGTCGTTTCCCCATTTTGTTGCTGCTGTGCAAAAACGTGCTTGAATGGGGTAACATACTTGCATAATCAAACTGATTGGTGGTTGGGTGATGTTTGCGCAGCACACACTCTCGAATTTTGAAGCAGTTATACGACCTGCCCTAAAGTAAAACCAGTTTTTACTTTTTGCTTGAAGTCGCGTTGTACTCTCAACATTTTTACTTTGCTCAATCGTTATTGTAATTTTTTTTTTTTTACAAGCAGCTAGGAGTTGTTCAAAGTTTAAAAATATATTTTTCTGATAAAGATCTGACAATGATTCAGGATATTTTTCTGTTATTATTGATGGTTGATAAGGTTTGGTAAACCCAGGAACAATTGAAAGAATAGCTGGTTTTGTTCCACATTGACTAAGGTCTAAAAAAAATTTATCAGTTTCATATTTTGTTGGAATAAAAACACTTTTTCTATGTGCTATTTTTTTGTCATAGATTATGCCTTGAACTTTATTATTTAAATTGCATTGCAAAGATTTGGGTGATGTAAAATCAATATCTGAAACAGGCTTGAATTCTATCTTTTTAGAGCTTGGTAGTAACCAATAAGCTTTTTCATCAGTGCATGTTTTTGAATTTCTAATTTTAACTGCACACTCAATATGAAATAGTACCGCACCAACATGTGAACAACTTTCTCCGAGACCAGCCATGCAATTGCAATGTGCACAAACTATATTTCCTTTCTGTTGACATCTCCGAACTATTTGTTTACGTTTATTTGTCCTCCATAATGGCCGTAACGCATATTTACGTATAATTAGAATAAATTAATGACGAGGTAGGAACGGTGGATAAATCAAATTCAGGTTAGGCGCAAAATGTCTGACCAATAGAAGCCACTCGCAAAAACTTTTGATACTAAATTGTCTATTAAAATTTATTGTTATTTTTACATGGTTTCCACTTACTTTAATTGTAAGTATGAAAACACGCAATCAGGAAATTTTTGAACAAAAATTAAAGCCGTTTAATGCTCCATTTAACAAGAATTAGAAATTAAATATTTCGTGCCAGTCGAACCACCTAAAGTCCACTCAGCTCTATATTTTTGGTTATATTTTTTTTTTTTTTTTTTTTTTTTTTTTTTTTTTTTTTTTTTAGTTTACAATGTTAGTCGTGATACAAAATAATATAAGTCGTGATATATAATAATATAAGTCTGATACATATATAATAATATAAGTCGTGATATATAATAATATAAGCCTGATACATAAAAATATTTAAGACTTCTACAAGAAAAGAAAAAAAAAATGAGTATATATATATATATATATATGTATATACAATTCAGCGTACTAACAATATAAGACTAGGTTTCCGAAAGAAGATCAGAAGGATCTTATCACCGGAACCTTAAAAAAGACAAAATGCAAAGATTTAACATAATGCAAATATGCAATATACTAATACAATATAACATAATGCAAATATACAATATACTAACATTTTAATACTCAATATGCTGAAGATTTGAAAAATACATTTTACATAAATTTTTAGTAGAATTTTAGAATGTTATCCATACAGAGAATGAAGTTTTTTAATTTAGTTTTAAAAACAGGAAGAGTAGTAGAAGGGTCAAAATTTGGTAATACTATTTTATTCCAAAGATGGGGTGCACGATATGCAATACAGAATTGGTTGAACTTCGTTTTACAAAATGGTTCATTTAGAAAACTATTACTTCTTAATGTGTATTTATTTATTGGTTTTAAAGAAAAAAGGTCATTGAAAACAAATAAAGATAAATCGTTTTTCCACATAAAAGTAAAACATAAAACATTAAATATGTTAAGTTTATAAACATCTAGTACATTCATATAATCAAAAAAATATTTCGAACGTGAAAAGCGATCCGCATAATTAACTACACGGATTGCATGTTTCTGACGGCGATAAAGATGTTGTAATTTACTTTTCTCCGTACTTCCCCAGGCTATGATTGCATAATTTATATAATTATGTATAAATGAATAATAGAGCTGGGTTAAGTTTTTTTTGTTTAGATAATTTCGAGCTTTGTATAAAATGCCAATATTTTTAGAAACTTTGGTGCTTATATGATCAATATGCGTTCTCCAAGTAATATTTTCATCAAGATAAACACCTAAGAATTTTATAACAGTATCTCTTTTTATTATAGTTTCATCAATGTAAATTTGAGGCATATTATTTGTTAAAAATCGTTTTTTTGCGCAGGAGTGGAAAATAATCCATTTTGTTTTGTTAATATTTAAAGTTAATTTATTAGCTTTGAACCAGTTCGAAATGTGTTTGAGTTCTTTGTTTGTAGTTGAAAAGAGTTCATAAATATCAGTATGGGATAAGAAAAGATTAGTATCATCAGCGAACATTATACTTTTCAATTTGGAAGCTTTGTTTAAATCGTTTACATAGATTAAAAATAGTAGTGGTCCGAGAATAGAGCCTTGTGGAACACCACAAGTTATGCTCAGGGGTTCACTTTGATAACCATCATTACTATACACAAGTTGCTTTCGATTTGTTAAATAGCTTTCAAACCATTTTAAAATTTTATTGTTTAAACCATAATATTTAATTTTTTGGATTAAGATGTGGTGATCGACCGTATCAAAAGCTTTTGATAGGTCAATAAAGACACCTAGTGTGTATTGAGATTTTTCAAAAGATTTAGAGATGTTATGTATAAATTGAATGATGGCATGTTCAGTTGAGCTCCCTTTTCTGAAACCATACTGATTGTTATATAATAAATTGTTGTAATTAAAATAATTGTATACTCTATTGAAAATAATTCTTTCTAAAATTTTAGAAAATATAGAAAGAACAGAGATAGGGCGATAATTATTGATATTGGATCTGTCGCCTTCTTTATGGAGAGGGGTAACTCTGGCAAGTTTTAAACGTTCAGGAAAAATACCTTGATGAATAGATGCTCTGAAAATTTTGAAAAGAATATTTTTTAATTGTTCATAGCAATCTATAACAATGTTTCCGTTTATTTCATCTGCACCAGGTGCTTTATTTTTTTTTAAAGATTTAAAAGCTTTCTCAAACTCATCAAATGATAGTTCAGCAGATAATTCTTCAGAGGAAATATTTTTATCAAAAGGTAACAAAAAATCATAAAATGAGGTCTGAGTTTTTTGTATTTTACTTGATAAGCTTGATCCAATTTCAGTAAAATATTTATTGAATTCATGAGCTATTATTTGTGGCTCATGCAAGCTATTGTTATCGACTTTAAGCATTTGTGGCAAAGAGCTTGAGCATGTTTTTTGTTTTCCTGTAATTTCTTTTAATATTTGCCAAGTGCGTTTTGAGTCATTTTTAGCTTTATTAATTAGTTTTGAATAGTAATTTTTTTTTAATTTTTTCGGATTTTTTCGAATAGATTTTTGTAATCTTTGTAAATTTTTTCGCTATCTGGTGTTTTTGTTTTTAGATATTTTATGTATAGCCTTTGTTTAGTTTTGGATGATTTTTTGAACCCCTTGGTAATCCAGGGATTATCAAAGTGTTTTGTTTTTAATGTAATTGTAACAATTGGAAAATTAGACTCGTAAACAGAGATAAAAGTTTCATAGAATTCTTCATAAAGGTTGTTTGCATTTTCATTAAAATTTAAGTGTTTCCAATGTAATAATGAGAGCTGATTTTTAAAGGCCTCAATGTTTGATGATGTATAAAAACGTTTTTTAACAATTTTATTTAATTTTTGTTTAGGCAGTTGGTCGGTGTTTATGGTTAGAAAAATAGGAAAGTGGTCCGAAATATCCGTTTTTAAGATACCCAATTTTATATCATTGTTGAACAAGTCTGTGGTAATGATATTATCCAGCAAAGTTGCTGAATTTTTTGTTATTCTTGTTGGGCGATTTATTAAAGGGATTGCTCCAGATTCAAAAATTGTATCATAAAAATTTTTAACTTTGTTATCGTCATTGTAGACAAAACAATTCATATTAAAATCACCAACAAGAAAGTTTTTTTTCTTTTCGTTGTTACCTTTTGCAATAACATTTTGCTGTAAAAACATGCTCAAGTTCTCGCTCACGCCATCTGGCGGTCGATAACAACAGCTAACTAAAATATTTTTTGTTCGTTCATTAATAATCTCAATTGTTAATATTTCTCCATCGCCGTCAGAAACACTAAGATCATTTCTACAACAATGCTTTATATCTTTATGAATGTAAATTAGAACTCCACCACCGCGCTTATTTATTTGTCTTTCGAGAGAGATCATTTCAAAATGAGAAAGATAAAAATTAAAATTTTTTTTTATGTCGTTTGAGGTTGCCCAAGTTTCAGTTAAGCAAATAATATTAAAAAAGTACTTAGTTTCCTCGAGTAAATTTTGGAATTTTTCAAAATTACAATTAATGCTTCTGATATTTACATGCAGAATTCTAATTTGATCATTGTTAACATTCTTAAATAGAATTCCTTTTAATTCATTTGGATAGTAGTAAGAACATTCTGTTTTTGTATCATGGAAATAATTAATATATGGGTCGGAGTTTTCGTGTAGTGAAAAAAATTTTGTTTCAAAAAAATTGAAGACAAGAGTTTCAAAGTCACTTATTAAAGCCATGATTAATTATCACAAATAAATTAAAAAGGAGTTCTTATTAAGAATGAGCGCATTTACTTTCTAAATTCTCTAGAAACAATTTTATCATACTTTATAACTGCATACTTACCTTCAAGTCGCAACTTTTTGACCTCTTCCCACAACATCCTTCGGCTTTCCATTGTTTCTTTAGCGAAATCCTCATTAACATATATCCCAGTTCCTCGCAAGTTTTTTGTAGCGTTAAGTATTTTTGTTTTGTCTTGAAAATTTAATAACTTTAGGACAATCGTTCTTGGTTTCTTATCTTCTTTAGGTTGGCCTATTCTATGAGCTCTTTCTATGATAATTTCATTACTAATTTTTAGTTGTTTTTTAAACATTTCCTTTACTGCATTTTCGCACTCATTCCAATTTTCATTTGGCTTTTCAAATATTCCATCTAATCTTAGGTTGTTTCTTCGAGATCGATTCTCCAAATCTAGTGTCTTCTTATTTAAGTTGTTTATCTCCTTTTCGTAACGCTTCGTGATCTTATTTATTTTTTCCATAATAGTTGTTTCTTGGAAGTTAAGACTTTCTTTAAAATCGCAAAGGTCGTTTTCTATGCTTAAGACTTTGGATTTGTTTACATCTACTTCTTTTTCAATTTTGTCTAACCGATTAGTGAGTATTTTTAAATTAGCACTAATTATATCAGTAAAGTTTTTCTCTTGATCTTTTAACAGGCGTTCTGTTTCTTTTAAAATACTCTTTTTTTGTTCTTCGAGTTTGTTTGTAATTAACTTCTCGATATTTTTTAATGTAATTTCCATTATTTTTAAAATTAACTTTAAAACTTATAAATACAAATATATAATGTATTATTGTTAAGGTTCTTTATTCGTTTTTCTTTTATGATTGTTTCGATAACCACGGATTAAAAAAAAGTTGATTGAATACTCAATTAGGCAGCCATCTTTGTTCGCCGTATGTCCGTAAAAACTACGAATGGTGGTGTAAATTATCCGTTAGCATTACACCAATTGTTCACCGTCTAATGGATTTTTTCATTGTTATCAGAGAGCTTCAAAACACGCTTTGCACCTTTTCGACATACTACAGTTGGCTTGGTTTTGTCTTGAACACCACAGAAACCCTTTTCATTGCAATTCCAAATGTGACAACCAGAAGTTTGTAATATTTGGTATGAGCCAGACAACTGATATAGTCTAGTGACAACTTCAAAATAATTATAAATTATTTCTTGCGCACAAGAAGCGACTCTGGCAGGTGCCAATTGTAAGTTTTTGCGGAAAGTTTTGTGGAAAGAAACCGATGGTCAAAGAAATTTCCTTGTGGAAATTTCTTTGACCATCGGTTGATAAATGCATAAAACCAGTCTTTGCCAGGCCTGCATTTTTAAATAGACCTGATTAATTTGTACAAAGAAGGTAACCATATACAAAGTCCATAACATTATTTTGCGTTAAACCATAATCCCAATCACATAGGAAACGCATGCACCATCATCAACTCTGTTTACTGTGAGAGTACGGTTGTTGATCCTGATCCCTAGAAGCTAGCATTGTTGTTATTCTTGCGATCTATTAGAGTTGACAACGGAATACCTTATTTGAATGCAGCTTTTCTGATTGAAGTGTTTTATATATATATATATATATATATATATATATATATATATATATATATATATATATATATATATATATATATATATATATATATATATATATATATATATATATATATATATATAATTTAACACAGCTTCTATATCTTCTTCATTGTTAATAATTAATTAATATCATTGAGTCATTTTTGTAAAATAACTTTATATAGGAAGAACCCGGAACTAACACTTGAGAAAATCCAATTTTTTTCACATAGTTACATAGTTAATTTATTTCACATAGTTACATAATTTAAAAACTCAAATACTAATTAATAAAGAAATTTAAAGTAAAAATGTGAATGATCGGACCATAAAAAATGTAACATTAATTTTTCTTCTGTCTTCTAATGGTCTTCTGTTTGTAACAATCCGTATGCAGGGCCGGCGCAAGTAGGTGTCACGTGGGGGGGGGGGGGGGTGCCATTACAACTTTTTTCGACTTAAAAAAAAAAAAAAAAGGTCTTCGTTTTCCAAAATTTGCCGACTGCCATTACGACATTTGCCGACTGTCTAACCTCCGACTGTCTAATCTATATTGAAAGGGTCGACATTTGCCGACTAACTAGTCTAAAAAGGTCGGATTTGCCGACTAAGGGTCCAGTTTGCAGACTAAAAATCATTGATGTGGGGGGGGGGGGGTGTCACACACACACACACACACCCCACACCCCCCTATCGCGCCGGCCTTGTCCGTATGGACGTTATACTAACAGAAGACTAACAGAAGTAGAAGACTATTATATCGCCAAGCTCCATGATAAATTCCGTAAATATTAAGTAAATACTAAAATAAGCAATTCTGTTAACTATATAAAATAAACAAACGTAAAACTGGTAAAGTAATAAATAAAACATCTATTAGTAAAAAATAACAATAAGCGCTTATTTAACTTAAACATCATATTCTTCTAAAAGCACGGAAATATTTAATTTTTTTTTTGAAAAATCATGAATTAAATATTTATTTTTTTAGTATTAAACTTCAGAACACAAAACAAAAGTCTAAGGATCAAAAAAGTAAAAAGAATAACAACAAATATTAAACAACAAAGACAAAAATATATTTGAAAAGTTACCAAGTGCATTTAACTCAACTTTTCCAAAATTAATATACTTTTCATTTAATTGATAGATCATTCTTAAGGGTATTTTGCAATTTCAGAAATAGTTTTGTGGTAGATCATTTTTTAGTAATAACTTTCTAAGTTAAGCATTAAACTCATTTAGCGAGAGTTTTAAGTTCAGTTGTGAGTATTTTACTCCATATCTCCTCTAATTAAAAATGTTGTATATATATAAATAACCCAATCGATAAATAACTTTTGGGTTGTATATATATGTTATTTGAATATCTAGTTAAGTATTTATTCCGATTAGTTTTGAACAAGGGATTAAAAAATTTTGAAATAATACTTTTATTAATTTTGAACATAAAAATTAGAATATGACTAATATTTATTTGGTAGGTATTTAGTAATTTGTAAATAAAGGTTGGCAGGGTGTATAGCAGCTTTTATTGAATATAATTCTGATCGAATGTTTTTGCATATCAAAGAGTTTTTTTAGTTTATTTTTATTGGTACTACACCATGCAATGTTAGCATAATTAAGATAAAAATGAATAAAAGAGAAATATAAAAGTTTTAAACAACTTCAATTTAAAAAAGGTTTTGCCCTATAAAGTAGGCCAATGCTCCTTGATATTTTACCTTTAATATATTTTCTATGATCTCTCCATGTTACATTTGCGTCAAAGAGTACTCCTAGAAAATTTAATGATACTTCTTTTTATATTTCGCAATTGTTAACACAAAGATTAGGAAGTTTTAATGGAATTTTGTCTCGCTCGTGATAGCGATGGAAAAAAGTATATTTTGTTTTAGTTAAATTTAGAGATAATTTGATTGCTTTAAACCATTCAGCAAGGTACTGTAGTTCTGTGTTTGCAGTTTTAAATAACATTTTTATATCATTGTGAGTATAAAATAGATTAGCGTCATCTGCAAATGAGATTGTGTCTAATACGTTACAAAATTTGTTTAAATTTATTTCTAGTATATTGATAAATACTAGAAATTAGAGCGGTCCTAGTATAGATCCTTGTGGTCCGCACGATATAGTTTTTCCGTACTTATGAGAAATATATTGTTGTCTATTTGTTTAATACCGTAGTTTTTTAGTTTGGTTAATAACGTATAATGATTTACAGTGTCGAAAACTTTGCTTAAATCAATAAAAACGCCTAAAAAAATATTTATTTTCATCAAAAGATTTGAGAATATCATGAACAATCGCCTGATCAGTAGAGTGACTTTTTTTGAATCTAAATTGTTTATTATAAAGATTATTATTAATATCTAAGAAAGAATACAGTCTTTTATACATAACATGTTCTAAATTTTTTGACAATCATGGAAGTATTGAAGTAGATCTATAATTTGCGATACAATAAAATACGATAAGATAAAAGAAAAAAACAAATATTTACGACTTTCTTTTAAACTTTTATAAAAATATTTTGACACACTTGAATAGAAGAGATGATTCACTTTCTTCTGGTGTTTTTATTTTTTTGAATATTTGTATCATTTCCAGTGTTATTTAAGTTTTTTGATCAATGATCGAAATAATAGTATTATCGGTTTGACCTGCTTTTACTCATGCGCAACAAATTTCTACAGGTTTTTTGATGTTCTTAGAAATTTTAAGCTTTTTTAAAAATTCTCTCCGTCGTTTTTTGTAGTATATGTACGTATGCATATATACAATACAAATTAAATTATAAATGTACTAGACTTACAAAAAAATTGAGTTAAATCAGATAGGGGCTCAAAGAAGAAAAGGATAACATAACGTTATCACAATCTTTTCATAGAACCCCTTTGTACAAGTTTAAATAAAATACCATAATGATAAAAAGCTCGTACAAAAAATTATAATAAATAGTATTAATAAAAGTTACCGTTAAAATAGTCAAGACAAAAATAAATTAATTTAAAAAAGAAAAAGATACAATATCTTTATATATGTTATGTATATAATATCTTTAGAATTCAAACTCGTTTTATTTTGTATTAAATAAAAACTAAAAAAAAAAAAATAATAATAATAACAATGGTCAAATGGTAGGATTTGAACTATGTCGATGTACTTCAGAAACTCTACGAGCTAAACACTTCGGCCACCAAGACTTATTGTCCAATAAAAATGAACACACTCTAAGTTAAAGTTACTACTAGTTACATTACAGGGAATATATTTCATAAAGTTTATTAAAAAGTCAATAACTTAACAGGAACTAAAAAAAAGCAAGATAAATTAATTATCATGTCATTTATCTTAGAAACAGCAAACAAATTGACAACCTTTCATTGGCAATATTTGACAAAATAACTGCAGCTGCAATTTAGAGGTATTTTCCTGAAAGAAATAATGCAGCACAATTTTTATCATTGTTTTTAATTCAAAGCAGAAACTCAATTCATTTAATTAAACACAGCAATGCTGTTTTAAAAGGTTATAACAAACCCACACTTTAAAGTAATTGTACTGAAATTTGATCAAAATGAAATTTGATAAATACTTTACATTAACCAAACGAACTTCTTGTGTTCTAATTACAACACTTTACAAGCAATTGTATCTCTTATGCATGATTTGCTTGAAGAAGGCTTTACATTTGTTCTTACTTCCATTTTACAAAGTGATCTTTTGGAGTTAGGTTTTAGTAAAAATAGTTAAATGACCAGTGGTAGACTTTTTGTGAGTCTTTTACAAATGTGCATTAGTAAAAAGATTTTAGCTGATTTTCCGAGAAGATATTATTCAAAATTAATATTTTTTAAAATATTTTCTGGGACAAAAATATTCATCAAAGCTTTGATAATTCTTTAAAAGTACTATGCAAGAAATTGCTTAGTCATCTACATAAATACTATATACATAATATATATCAACGATCTTCCAAAAGCCCTAAAAAAACTTGATGTAATAATGTTCGCTGATGATACAAATTTATTTTACTCATCGCCGTCTATAAGCGACCTTTACGAATCTATGAACACTGACCTCGAAAACCTCAACATCTGGTTTAAAGTTAATAAATTATCTTTGAATACAGATAAAACAAAATATATCTTGTTTCACTCCAACCGTCTTAAAAACTTTATACCAGACACTCTGCCTTCACTAAAAATTGATAACATAAACATCAAAAGAACTGAAATAACTAAGTTTCTTGGAATAATTATTGACCAGAATATTAATTGGAAAGCCCATATTAATATAATAAACACAAAAATATCAAAAAATATCGACGTACTCTACAAAGCCAAACCTATGCTTTCCCAGGACAACTTAAAAATTCTCTTCTTTTCTTATATTCAAAGTTACCTAATATACGCTAATATTGCATGGGGAAGTACCAATAAAACTAAATTAAATTCACTCTACATACACCAGAAACATGCATCGAGATTAATTTATAATAAAGATAAATTCACTCATGCCGACCCTTTACTTAAAAATTTGAATGCATTAAATATCTATCAAATAAATATTTATCAAAATATCTTATTCATGCTAAAAATACTTGCTCCGAAATACTTTACTGATAGCTTTTTTCATATCAACGCAAACAAATACGCCACACGAGGAACAGGCAACTTCACCCTGCCTTTAAAAAAAACAAAATTCTCGCGATTTTCTTTAATATACCGTGGCCCATACTTACATAACAAAATAATACATAAAATAAAATATGGAACTTAATAAAATGGATAACCTTATTGCTCTGAAAAAAAAACTAAAACATATCATAATTAACTTAACCAACTTCGTCGAAATGTATTAAACAATTTGTGAAAAATAGTAATAATAAAAAGCCCTACTACTTCTACTATATAGTAGATACCAAAATACTTATGTGTATTTGTTGAACTAGTTCATTAAAGTTTATTTTATGTTTTAAAGGTTCTCGATGAAAAGACTATTTTAGTCTTTAGCGAGTTTTCTTACAACAAAGTAAATATTTTTTAAGAATAATTATATATATATATATATATATATATATATATATATATATATATATATATATATATATATATATATATATATATATATATATATATATATATATATATATATATATATATATATTCAACAACGTCCACAAGCAAGTCCCTAGTAGCCCTGTGGTACGACGGATTTGCATATATTTTTTAAATGCATGGGTTAATAGCCAGCACTTTATATTATAAACAACGAATAGTTACCTTATTTTTGTACACTGTACAACGCGCATGCGCTAAACAGAATTTTGAATTTCTTTTGTCTTGTAAAAAATTTAATGGTACAAAAATTGTTTAATTGTACGTTTTGTACTTATATGTAAAAATATGTAATTTTTTTTTATTGAAATATATACAGATACTTTTGTTGTAAAAAAAAAAAAAAAAATACTAGTGACAGCTTTCTGAAGATAAATATGTATACTAAATATATTTATCTTCAGAAAGCATAAATATATATACTAAAGCTAATAATATTGGTAAAAAACTAAAAAAAAGATTTTGATGTTAAACTTATGATCAATAAACGTTATTTTATACAGAACCTACTAATTTTATTTGTCAACTTTTTTGTATTCTATGTTACACCTCCTATTCTAATCAAACATTGCAATTATTCTTTTTCAATTAAAAATTTGCATAATAAATTTTAAAGATTTGTTGTAGCAATGTCGATTTTACTTGTGAAAAACACTTAAAGTGGGGAATAAAATATAGATCTCTCATATTTTTAATAATATTTTTTATAATAATTTGCAAAAAGAAGTTACATATTCATTAAGGAAAGATCAAGTGAAATAATTCAAAAAAAGACCAAACAAATAGAAAAAGTAAAAAGATATTTCTAATTTTAACTTCAATTATAATAAATAAAAAAATTACAAATCTTTGATTTTATTTTCAATGGAGAGTTTTAGGCAACCTTAGCAACATATAAGTTTATTTTTCTAACCAAAATTTTTCTATTTCGGTTAGGAAGGAGGCGTAAACTTCCTATTATTTGCTCTTCCGCGGGGCTGAGTGGTAAGATCGTAGGGACTTCTTGGGGCATCAAAAAAAAAAAAAAAAAAAAACGCTGCGCTCAAAAAACGCTGTTGCTCAATTTATATATGTACAACACAACAATTTATAAAAATACAAACGGTGAGATTCGAACCACAGCGTTTTGCATCAGAAACGCTATTACACAACCATTTCGATTATTTAGGTGTATTGAACTATTAACTTCGATATATTTTGAATCTTTATAAATTCAAAATCTCTTTTAAATATTTAAATATATATAAATATATATTATGTATTGTATTGAATATGTATATAATATATATATATATTATTATTATTATTATTATTATATTTTCTTTGCCGTATAATTAAATTTACAATGAGAAAAAACCATTCATGTATAAAAATTGGCCGGAGCAAGAAGAAGACATAAACTGTCTTATCGCCAAGCCCCGTTTACATTAACGTCACAAAGTTACAAGTTAAAAACTAAAAGGTTAAAAATTGAAGTACAATACAATATTAGTTCGACAAATATAAGACACAAGTAATAAATCGAATAAATGTTATTTGTCTGTTCAAAATTAATAGTATATATATTTTTTATTTTAATAAGAAATAAACAAGATACACAAGACAATAGTAAATGAGTAGTGATGACTTTTTCAGGTTTAATTATTTTTGGTGATTTTAGAAGAAATCTTTAAAATCGAAAGTTTTTTCTAATAGAAAACGTTTAGATTCTCTTTTGAATTGTTCTAAGGAGATGCCTCGAAGAATTTTATTTTTAATTATATTTTTTAAAAAACCTTTCCATATAAATGGTCCCCGGTATTGAATTTGAAATGAATTGAGTTTTAAATAAGATCTTGGAATAACAAAATTATCAGATGAAAATTTAGTGGGATATTTATGAGATATTTCGGTAAAGTAAGACTGAAATATATTAGGAGATAACGCATGTTTTGTTTTAAACGTAAATAGGATAACTTGGTATATATTAAGTTTGTAAATATTAAGCACATTAAGTTTCTTTAAAAGAGATTCACCATTAACAGTTCTGTTAACGTTAACTGTTAACTGTTATTACGATACGTAATTTTTTTTTGTAGGCAGGGAACAGAACAACCCTAGTTAAAATTTTTATATGGTGTTTACATAGAGTAGAAGAGTGTTTTAAGTTGAACAGAATTTTTTTTTACAAATATGAATTCAGGCATTTTGAAGTCAAAGTTCAATATTTAATAATATAGTATTAAAACAGCATAAACAGCAGGTGTAAAAAAAAAAAAAAAAAAAAAACTGTTCAACTTAAAACACTCTACACCATTTAATAAACATTCACTGAAAATTTTATGAAGTGCTCTTGAATGATTGGCAAGCATTGTCGGCCGGCGTCTTAAATACTTCATACTGAGAAAAAAGCAAATTAACATTTTTTTAATTAAATAACACCAAAATATGTAAAAAAAAAAAAACAATCATTAACTTCTTTAAATAAAAAAAAGTATTTAAAATCCTCCTGGTTCATATGTTATACCTACTTTTTCCAAATTATTGTCATTTTTCTCAAGTTTTTTTGTTCTATTTAGCCGTCGTCTTAACTTATTCTTTTCATTCATTTTATAATTAGATTGTTTTATTCGTTTATTGTTTATTTTATTGGAACCTTTAACCATAAAAGCTCCTGGTAACATGTTTAATTGTTCAAAAACTAACACTGAAGCTTTCATACCAATATTGAAATTTGCTACTGCATCATACACACCAAATTTCAAATTATCAAATGACACTTACCTGGTCTTTGGTAATCGGTCCCAAATCATACTGTTAAAGGATTCATTAGCGTTTTGGGTTTTCCCTTGTAGACACTTTTTTAGTTCTGAATCTTTGCTAAGATCCTCAAAAATGGGTTTTATTTTAAAAATTATGTTCATTGGAAGACCTGGACCTGGTTTGTAAGTGTTGGTATTATTTGCTTAATCAAAGTTGAACTTGCACCAACTATTAATGCCGGTAGGACAGTGAGGAAAGTGCAAGTTATTTGCTTTGGAAGATGCAACATGAAATAATGTAGCCAATACGCTTGCCTTCATACCTGCTTCCAGTACTTTGCCTTATAGCAATGCCAAAGAAATCTTGCAGACAATCAATAACTGCATCTGTAAGACAACCACATCCACCGAGACCTTTTTCTCTCTTCTTTAAATTTCGTAGTCGTGAACCAACACGTTTTTGATAGTGTCCCACGCATTCTAACTTATTAACTTGAATGCCAGGATAAGTGTCTATGACATTAATGAAACTTTTACTGTCTCAATCTCCTAAATAATTTACATAACGCAGTTTGTACTTATCTATAGATCTTAAAAATACACGTTTTGAACCAGTGGACTCCATATCGCTTGCAGATCCTTTGTAATTATTTTTACAAATGTGAGAGTTTTTCCATTGGGCATAGGCTGTAGGGTTTATTTTAAAAGATCTTTCTTCAAAAAGTAACCTTTGCAGAACCTGCACATTGGTTCCACATCTAAAACTTTTCCAGTGTCCATTGATAATGTAGAAAAGACTTTTCTGCCAAGTACCATCACATGACACACCAATATCAAAAACATCATCATTAGCAGCATTTTTTTGCATTTCTGCTACTGCATCAAACATGGTATCTTCAGCAACTTTTTGTGTGACAGCACCTATTTTCACAGCTAATTTATCATAATTGTTTTGTGTCATTGGTTGTAGCATATTCATTAAAGTAGTAAATTTTTCTATACCAGAATGTCCCTGTCCAAGTGAACGCATTGCGTATACTGTTCTACAATTAATATCATATGCTCTGTTACATTGTTTTGAAGTATAAAACTCATTTTCATATTTGCAGTTATAGCACTTGATAATTAACTTTAAGGCAAGTCCTTTTTTGTCTTGCATTTTTTGGACAATGACAAGGATGAACATTCACCACATTGAGGACATGCTAAAGCACTAAATATGTCAGATAATATAGAGCAATCTATAATCCTATATCCAGATATTTTCACTCTTGTAAAAGCTCTGGAACATTCAATTGGCTTTACTTTTTTCGCAGATACAGATGTAGAAAATAGATTTAACTCAGATTCGTTATTTACAGAGATATTATTGACAGTTGTATTATTTGAATCAGTCAAAATTGTTACAGCAGGGTTATCATTCAACCTTATTTCATTATTTTCTTTGTTGAGACAGTTAAATTTCTTCCCTAAGAAACTTAACTGTCAAAAGAAAGTCTTCTACGATATCTTTATTTGTAATTTGTTTAAATTAATATAAGATAACTTTTTATTTTACTTATATTTGTATTAAGATAGTAATAAAGAGAAAAAAGTCGTAGAAAAGACTTGTAACCGAGAAGCCGCTCAAGTTGACTGAAATGCTTTAATGTTTTCTTGTTTTTTGTTGTTGTTTTTTTTAATTTGTCTTTTTTATTTTCTTTTTTTTTATATCAACTAGTTTCTTCAGTAAACTTTTGTTAAACTGGTAGAACAGGTAAATGAAATTATTGTTGAAAAACATTTTTTTAAAGACCTAAATGAACACGATGCTGACCATGAAGCTGTCACCAAAGACAAACATTCCACACAACTATTAAAAATGTTAGCAAAAGACTTTTTTACAATTAGACTGCAAAGATATGACCAATTATATACAGAAAAAGTTTTAAGAAAATTAATGATTGGTCTACGTCAACAATCAAATAAATTAATTATATTCAAAGGTTTATAACATAAATATATAATATATAAAAGGATAATAAAATATTTAAAATTTCAGTGTATATATATATATATATATATATATATATATATTTTATTTATTTAGGTGCCTCAAGAAGACCTAACGGTCTTGTCACAGAGCACCGCGGAAGTGCATTTAACCAGGAAGTTCACGCCTCCTTCCTTACCGTGACGCGAATATATATATATATATATATATATATATATATATATATATATATATATATATATACATATATATATATATATATATATATATATATATATATATATATATATATATATATATATATATATATATATATATATATACATATATGTATATATATATATATATGTATACATATATATATATATATATATGTATATATATATATATGAAAATATTATAAATAAAAATATTAAGTTTTATTAACTATTACTTTTCTTGATTTGTTGTTTATATTGGACTTGCTTTTCAAAGGAAAGATATTCTTTATATACCTGAATACCTATGGAGCTTTTTTTGTATTGAAAACCTTACTCGATTATAACATAACATTGAATTAAATTTATTCAATTGACGGTAAATCAGTTATAGAAAAAAGTAATAATGATTTTTATGATAACAGGAAGTGTTTAACCATAAATAAAATTCTAACATTTCTAGAAGGAACCTCTAAGTTGTGTCACACAGAGCTTAGTTAATAGTCAAGTTTTTTTAAAATGTTTCATTACTAGTTTTAACTCAGTTTACCTTGCAGTTATGTTATAATACCTCCTAGCATTACTGCAGAGGGTAATTAATGACTAACAGGTGCATAAAATGTTAATAGATTAAAGATTAAAATCCAACTATATCTAAAATTTTAGTTGAATGTTAAATTTTAAAATCAAAAAAAATGAAATAAGTATGATTTTGAAATGTTTAAAAAAACAATGCATGTTTTACATAATTATTAAGTTTTAAATTAAAATCAAAATAACATCAAATTTATCAGATATCTGTGTATCGATTTTTTATTGATTGCACTTTTAAACAATTTTAAGCTTCGTATTTGTTTTGTTTTGCGTAGAGATTTTGCCCCCATAATGGCCGATTTTTGCTTCACTTTTTCTCAAACCGATTTACGGCAGTTAGACATCTAGTTATTCTTAATATATCATTGCTTATACCTTAATAGAGTGTTTAAACAAACAAGTTTTCTGTTAAAAAAAAGTTTAGAATTGTAAAATTACAATAAAAACATTAAGAATTTCTTGAAAATGAAACTTACAAAATCTAATTTCGCTTATAAACGCAAGCAACTAAACATATAATTTTTTATATAATACTTGTTGATAAATTTGTATCTGAATCCGCTATTCGGCGCGTTACCATATTGAAAATTTATAGGGAAGTGTTATAGGGTTTTGAAAAATGTTGTGTGATGTTCTTAACAATTTAAGTAGCGGATTTCAACAAACGTATTGCAAAAATAGGTTTTTGTAGTTATCACGCGAAATGCATTTATAAAAAGTTTTATTTTACCAGTAAAATATTGTTTTTGATTGTTAAAATAATGAAAATAATTTGTTTCAAGTTATTTCACTTGAAACAAAAATTATTTATTTATTAATATTGTTTGGTTATGTAACTGCCCATTAAAAAAATAATGAAGAATATTGAAGATATAAAAGAATAAAAATCTTAGGTTAAACGAAAATATGCGCAAAAGTTCTGTTCAATTTGATTTTCAAGCTGAGCGCAAGTGACAAAAATACCCTTTGAAACAGCCGTGATGCATACATAAAAATAAAGAAAAAACATTACAGAAATTATCCAATCTTTCCCGGAAATTCCATTTTTAAAAGGAGTTTTTATCCTCATGGCTGAGCAAAATTGAGCAATTAAATTACAAATGCCTAGAGAATCTAATGGAAGACCATATCTTTGACAATACTGAGGTGCAGCTACAATCATAGTTTCATCATTATCACTCAGCACACTTTTTCGACCTTTACATTTGTTTGCATTAAATTCTTGTTGTTTTATTCTTCGTCTCAATGTTTCTTTAGGAACAGAACATTTTTTAGCAGCATAATAAATAGTCTTTTTTTCTTCACATACAAACACAATTGCTCTTTCCAAACTATCAGCATTGTACTTGGGTTTTATTTTTTTATCGTAACATATTGGCATTTTTTAAATACTTTCTAAACAAATATTTATGAAAAATCTGTTAAATTTAAAAAAAAAAAAAATTAGTATTAATCATAACATATCACAAAAAAATATTTTAACACCAAATAGGTCTTATATAATATTTTATTTGACCTAGGTGAATATATTGTTTCATACAAATAAATACACGTGTTTCTTAATATAAATTTCAAAGATATAAACTTCAAACATAGGTGCTTAATTGCTCTAAAGAATTATTAAAACGAAAATAGTTAGGTATGATGAAACTAATAGGTTTATAATGTTACTAACAACAACTTCGATAATATAATTACATATCATAATATTTTACATGCATAGACCCACTTTACCCCACTTGATTTTATTTTAAATTTTAAACAAACCATGTGCGTTAGTGTTTTAAAGATATACTATCCTTAAAATATAATAATTTAACTTTCAAAATAACTATTTTTCATACGCTTTTGCCTTGTTTGAATATAGTTTCTCTGAAGTTTAAAAACGGAGAAAAAATGTCTTTGTTTATGCATCTAGAATTTTAGCTAAAAAAGTGCCGTTTCTAACAGCATAGCTAGGTTATATTTTAAAATTAGTTAGCCTAATATGTTATAACAAAGTGGTAAAAATTACAACTTTATACCTAAGCCATTATCAATATAACAGATAAATATGAATTAGACCCAGATTACCCCGTAAACCCACATTACCCCACCCTACCCTACTAAATAAAAAATAAAATAAACTTGACAAATTACATACTAGCAATACATACTAGCAATAAATACTAGCAATATACAATACAAAGCAATATACAACACTAACTCAAATAACATACATTTATATATCTATCCATAACCATCAGTTTAAATAATAATAAAAAAAAATATTAGTATAATCTCAATCATTGATAAGTTTTTTTTTTTTTTTTTTAAAAAGTTGATTAAGGTGCCCCAAGAAGTCCTTACAGTCTTATCACAGAGCACCGCGAAAGAGCATTTAATGGGAAGTTCACGCCTTCTTCCCAACCGATGTCGCAAAACTTGCCTAGAGGTGGGTCTAAACCACGGATCTTACGTTTCTGAGGCAAGTGCGCTACCACTGCGCCACGGCTGCTTTATCTAAATATTTAGTTGCATTGAATGCAACTAATTATTTAGATAAACTCCGTTTTAATCATAGGTAGACAAACCCAAAACACTCTTAGTAGTATAAAAAAACGTTCTCCATAGAAAGAATTAGATTTTTAAACTTAATTTTAAAAACAGAGAGCGAGAAAGGCAGATAAAAAATATCTTTATTCCAAAAAAAAATATCTTTATTCCAAAGATTAGGTGCACAATAATCAATACAAAGCTGATTAAATTTGGTTCAACATAAAAGTTGATTTAACAAATTATTATTTCTCAGTGCATACTCATTGACTGGCTTAAAAGTAAAAATATTTTTAAAAACGTCAGGAGATACAAAACAAAAAGTAGTCAACCTGTTTAAGAGGTTATACCATCTTAGGAACCTGCTCATCTTATACATCCTTCCCCTATTGATGTTTTCAATTGAAATAATAATAACATTAATTTTAATTTTAAATGCAAAGTAATTTAATTGGATTGAAAAGTCAAAAATAGGTCAAACGTTTTTTGTTTCAAAGAGGATGTCTATGATAGGACATACAATTTTAGTTTTTAGTATTTAATTTTGCAAAAAGGAATTTTAAGATTGTTGCCAATTCGTAAACTATATTTTTCAGCTTTTATAGAATATAGATATTGAAATGCCTATGGTGTTACATTTTCTTTTCACTTAAGCATAAAGCAGGGGCGGATCCAGGATTTTTTGGTGCTTGAGTTAAATAATTTTCAGGTAAGTTCTAAATTCCAAACTTTTTATGTTCATACTTATGTCATTTAAGAATGCTTTGAAAGAAAAGTTATTTCCTCTAATAAAATTTAAATGTGTATCTATATTTAAAGTTTGATTAAAAAATCATCTAGCATTAAAAAATTATAGCCATTTAAAGTTTAGAGCCCCCTCGAAATGAGGGGTTTTTAAATTTAAACTAGGTATAATTTCTAAACAACATGAAACTTTTCAAAAAAAATTTAGAACCTTAACAATATTACCACCTTATTTAGGATAGTAGAATTTATATTTAGAAAAACCAATTACTCTCCCTAACCCCACCCCACCCCACACACACACACATTTGGGCGGGTGATGCCTACTTTTTAGGGTTTTTTTGTTCCTAGGCTCAAATCAGCGCAAATTTTGGCAAAACATCCTTAAATGATTAAAGTATGAAAGTACAAAAGTATGGAGTTGTCTGGAAGTTATATAACTTAAATACCTAAAAATCGCCCTGTAAAGCATAAAATATTAAAAATACATAAAATATCAAAAAAAGCCGCCCCTGTAAAGCATAAAATATTGAAAATATTAAGTTGATAAAAATTCAAATCTTTCATATCTTTTAGAAGTGGCGCAGAGTGTGTAAGACAATTTCTAAAGTTTATTAAGCGAGCTGCGTGTTTCTGATGACTAAAAAGAGTTTTAAGTTTTGTCTTTTGACTGCTTCCCCATATAATACTTGCATAGTTTATATGGTAGTGAACAAATGAATAGTATAATTGTGTCAACTGCCGTTTATTTAGTATGTTCTAGCTTTATATAGAATACCGATACATTTGGAAACTCTAGAAGAGATAATGTTAATGTGATGTTTCTAAGTTAAATTTTTCATCAATATAGAAATTTTATTACTTTTTATACTTTTATGATTACATTGTCAAGGTAAAGTTCAGGTAACAGATACGGTGTTTTATTTTTTTTTTTATTAAGTGGATAAAAAGGTGTCCATTTAGTTTTAGCAAAGATACCTGTTTATTTTAAACCAACCTGAAACATTTTTTTTTAATTCATTTGTTATACTATTAAAAAAAATATATTTGTGAAAAATAAATTTGTGTCGGTATGACGATTTTAGGCTGAGGTTTTATGGAGATAAAATATGTTATAAAAAAGAAGGGGTATTCTTTATTATAAAAATATTGTTAACGATTAGTGACATAACTTTTTAACGAACTGAGGGTGTTAACTTTTATTCCATATGAAAATAATTTTTGTATTAGTATTTAATAGTTGACTGAATTAAAAGCAAAAAGATTTAAAATTCTGAGATATCTTAATTACAACTTTTATGTTCTCAATTACATTTTGAAAAGGTGTAGTGTATTTTTCCATATGCATAACATAAAGATAAAAAAGCTATTTAGCAAACAAAAACATGCAATTAGATTATTATCAAATGCACACCGCCTCTCACATTCAAGACCATTGTTTTACAATCTAAAAATACTAAATGTGTACCAAATAAATATATATCATCTTCTAATTTTTATGTATAAAATTAATAACAATTCAATACCAAATATCTTCAAACCATTATTTAATAAAATTCAACACAAATACGTAACTAAATATTCTAACAACAACTTTGTTCAACCCAAAACTATATACGACTCCACCAAGTTTGCAATAACTGTTAGAGGACCTAATGCATGGAATAAGATAATCAGTTATGATATTAAAACACTCAAAACTCTTGATCAGTTTAAACAAAAACTAAAACTATTACTTTTAAATAATGAACAAACAGATAATTATTTTTAAATCTATCTATAAAAATATTATATATTAAAACTATCTACTAATGCATACTTTATTTGTCTGGAAGGTCTAAATTCTTTTATTTTATATAGGTATTACAGTCTGTTATATTATAAAAAAAGTACTTATAAAGATTTTTAGCATTTTTAGATTTCATTAGTTTAAATAAATTTATTAGTTTTCTTAAATAAGAGAGAGAGAGGAAAAATAAAAAAAGTAATCTTTTTTGAGTTTTAATTTTTTATATTAATATTTTGTAATTTGTTTTTGAGGAATTAATATATTACACTTTATAAGAGCAGATTGTAAATTAAATTTTACGTTTACTTTTTTCATGTTTTTTTGTTTTTTGATATTTTTGTTTTTCTGAATGAACTTTTAAATTTTTCTTTCAAAAAATAAAATCGAAAAAATATCTTTCAAAACTTTGAACTATTAAACTATTTGGCATTTTATATAAACTTCTTTGTAATTTTTTGCTTTTTTCTTAATTTTTTAATTTTCATTTTAGTTACCATGTATTTATATAAATGTCTAGACAAACAAGGGACTTGGTGATAAGACAACCCCGTCTTCTTCTCGTCCTTGCCATTTTTAAATATTTTAAATTACGGAACTTGTAATTATTTGTACGGCTAAATTATAAAAAAAAAAAAAAAAAAAAAAAAAAAAAAAAAAAAAAATAACAAATACGAAATAAATAACAAGGTTCCAATAAAAAATTCAGTTAGGAATAAAAAATCTAACAGAACAAGGCCGTATATAAATAAGAAAGACGATCTGTTTACTTAAAACGGAATATCGTGGGTGTATACGAATACTGTACCGGACCACACCGGACTAGACCGGACCAACACCGGACCAACACCGAACCACACCGGAGTGTAAAAAACATTCTTTGTAGAACGAAATATGCACAAGTAACATTTGTAATATATAAATGCAATAAAAATTTACACACAAAAAAAAATTGAATAATTTAGATTTTTATAACAACTTTAATTGTGCACCTACAAGTAAAAATATGTATTTTAGTCAGAATTTTATTGCCTTCGTGTATTTCGTTCACGCGCACACACCCCTATCACATATTAATGTTTTGATTTAAGCAGAGCGGTAAGCTTTTTTAAGAGATAAATAAGTTACTCTTTTAGACTGCTAGCCCTAACCAAAAACCCTTTGCACCTTCATGTACACTCAACTGCGCCTGTACCAATTTTTTCAGTCGATATATGGACACTTCACTGCGCCTGTCCCTATTTTAGTAAGTCGAAGCATGAATCACAGCCCCTGTTGCTATTTTTAATTTAAATTTTTTTTTTTTTAATTTTTTGAAAATGTCGATGACAATTCGTCTGCATCAGCACAATTTTCATCGCCACAAAATGAAGTGGATATCTCTTTATCGACATTATTGTCAGCGCCACTAGAGGAAGTAGACTTTAAAGGAAATGTTGCTGAAGGTAAATTAGTAGATTCATTTATCCAGTATAGTTTATACTGGATTTCCATCAATAACCAAGCTGTTTAAGCATTTTTAGATCATGGAAAAAAATGGAAAAAACAATTTTTTATAACAACTAATGAACAAAAACAGTTCATCTACCGGACGACCAAGATTATTAAAGCCGCTTGATGCATTTATTTTAACATTGACTTATTTACACGGGAACTTTGGCCTTTGTTTTTATTTATTTTTATACAATATTTCAGAAGGAACAGTTTCAAATACTGTAAATACATGGATAAATTTTATGTATAAGACATCTGCCTATGGCCTTGCATGGAGTGAGTTAGGAAAAAAATTTCCTAATGAATGCAGAAAAAGCTCCCTACTGTAAAATGTATCATTGATTGTGTAGAGTATAAAGTTAATAAACTATCTTAATTATTTATGCACAAAATTATGTAATTAGATAATAAAAATACAATAGTTAAAGTTTTAGTAGGAAACGCACCTGGGGGAGGATTTATGTTTATTACGTTAATCAAGGTAAAACTGTAATGAGTGACTGTGGCTTTACAATAGCAGAATACTATAGACCACTTAGTGTTAATACTGTTTTACCATCATTTGGTTATGGGTAGAGAAAAACTTACTATTGAGAAAACAGTTTTAAGTCAACAAATTGCAAACTAAAGAATCTTTGTGAAAAGAATAATATAGAATTTTATAAAATTCAAGTATTATAAAGGCCAAATATTATAGTTGGTACATGGTGAAAATAGTATATATACTAAATATATATATGAAAAAATATGATTTGTCAGATCATTGTATAAATTTTAGCAAATTATTTTAGCAAGTAAAAGATATGTAAAGTGAAGTGCTGATATGTAAAGTGAAGAGAAGAAACATAAAGATGTTGCATTCTACCTGTGTCTTTGGGGCTATTTTGTGAAGAATTTAAAAAACAAAAAGAAAAAGACAAAAATACAAAAAAATGCAATAAATAAAAAACTTAATGAAAAAAAAAAAAAATAATTTATTAATCAAGAAATAACTCCTGATGTTGAAAGTTTTAAATACTTTTTCTGATTTAGTGGAACATCTTAGAATATGTTTTTACCTAATATTAATTAAATATTTTCTTTTTTCATTTATTGACCATATTTATGTATTTTATTTTATATTTAAGTTAATTTTTTATTTAGTAAAAATTAAAACAAAAAAACAAAAAATCTATTAAATAAAATTACATAACTGCCAATTAAGAAAAAGAAAAGAATCCAGAAATGGAGATTTAATCTTAGGCAACAATATGACAATTTAAAAATGGAGTGCAAAGTGCTATGGCTTACCTTCTCGTTGGTGCACTTCGTTAAATAAGTTAGACAAGTAGTAAATGTCTAGTTAATGAACAGAATAGCCAAGGCAACATTTTTATTAGTTTTATTTAAGATGAGTAATTAAGACCAATACTACGTAAGTAATTAAATAATACCTTCAAATTTTGTTGCTTGATTCATAAAATCTTTATTCATCACTGCATCACTTAGTTTATGATTCAAAAGATAAACATCTGGCAGATGTTAAACTTTTAAAATCATTTAGTGCAGTTTAGCTTTTACTTTCTTGACTTTCACATAGCATCATTAAGTAGAAAATATAGTAATTAAAAATTAAATTTTAAAAACTAATTTGAAAAAATTACATAACTGTCTATTTAGAAAAGGAAAGAATCCAGAAATAGAGGGCTAACCTAAGTCTACAATACTAATACTTTACTCTTTTAAGGCTACAATACTAATACTTACTGTGTGTGTGTGTGT
>NW_025896162.1:0-42676 GCF_022113875.1 Hydra vulgaris | reverse complement strand
AAGTTAAGAATACCAGCTAATGTATGTAGTAAACGACCGGGGCGTGGTATTTGACCTGAGCCAAAGCCGGGTTTATGGTTGGGGCTGTGTAAATATTGGTGCATAATGATATGATATATAAAAACAAGTCAATATGCACGAATATTTATCCAGTACTTTCCGTAGACCACAATCAAATACCAGCCCCGGTCGTTTACTAAATGTATGTATTAAAAACAAAGGATGTGCTTAAGCAAATTTTTTAAATTTTATATCTCATTTTATTAGGCTAGGTCTAATTAATTGATATTTGAAAAAAAAAATTCAAAGCCTTTTTGAATGAAAAAGTACGTTAACTGAAAAAAAATAAATTTATTTCTGCTGTATGCTAAACTTTTTGAGCAGCACTGTATTTATATACATATATATAACAGGTGATGCGGAAGTTATCGGACAAAATAAAAACGTCAATAACTTATTTATAAATAAAAAAAACAAACTGCTATTATATTTTTTTTAAATAAATCATTTATTTTTTAATAAAAATATATTATTTTTTATATGAAAAAACACAACCATCTGCAATTGATCTCAATTTTGCCCTGACGCCTTTCATTTGCGACTGTATTTCTTGTAGTTTTAGTTTAATGCGATCAATACAAACTTGCTCTGTTGAAGCTTGCCAATCTCCCTCGTAAACCTTGTGTGCCAAATGTCCCCAAAAATTTTCAATTGGTCGTGCTTGAGGCACATTTGGGGGATTGGATTCTTTATCAACGTAATAGACAAATTTGGTCCATCCAATTTAGAGAATCTTTAGAATAATGAGAACTTGCTAAATCTGGCCAAAATAAATAGTTAAAGTCTCCATGATGCTTGTGAATAAATGGAAGAAGTCGTTTTTCTAAACATTCATTAAAATAGATTGATGAATTGATCGCTACAGCCTTGGAAGTCGAAACAATGGCTCGGACATACCACGGTCAAATATGGCTATCCACATTATTAAATTTTTTCGGAAATTTCTCTTTTCCTATTAAACGAACACTTTCTGGGCATGTCTTTTTGTTGTTTGTGTAGTATCCAGAATTTCCAGGCATGTTGTTCCCTGCAAAACAAAAGTATTTTTCGTCATCGATGACTAGCGATTTTGTGTTATAGAGTTAATTAACTAGTTTCCTGCTTCTTTTCTTTGCCTTTATTTTTTTTCTATAGTGTATTTTGGAGTCTTTTCACGTTTTCTATATTTAATACTCATTTTTTTTAACTGACGACCAATTGTCGATTGATTTACACCGAATTTAATACCCATTTTTCTTTGACTGACCCCTTTTCGATTGTTGACAAGTCTCGTTAATTCGGCTTTCTTTTCTCTAGTCCAGGATGTAAGACGACCAGGGTGTTTTCTATCAGAAAACGGTTGAACAGTTTCAAGTCTTTTTAGGTTATCATATATTGTATTTCGAGCAAATCCTTCCTTTTCAAAATGATTTACGATTTATTTATTTTTTATATTAGGTTTATTTACAAAAAACATTTTTAGTCGCTTTCGAAAAGATTCTGGTTCAGCTGCATTTAACCTCATTTTAAATAATTGTATTTCAAATAATAAAGTTTATATGCTCAAAATAAAGTTATTATGCTCAAATAATGAAATTAGGATTTGTCCGATAACTTCCGCATCACCCGTTATATATATATATATATATATATATATATATATATATATATATATATATATATATATATATATATATATATATATATATATATATATATATATATATATATATATATATATATATATATATTTATAACCCGTTATATATATATATATATATATATATATATATATATATATATATATATTTATAACTTCCGCATCACCCATATATATATATATATATATATATATATATATATATATATATATATATATATATATATATATATATATATATATATATATATATATATATATATATATATATATATATCTATATCTATATCTATATATATATATATCTATATTTTTATCTATATATCTATGTTTAATATATATATATATATATATATATATATATATATATATATATATATATATATATATATATATATATATATATATATATATATATATATATATATATATATATATAAATATATAAATAAAAAAAAAATACAACTTTGTGATGGAACTTAAAGTTTCATGCCCTTCGGCAATCATCAGCCATATTTTGTTCTTTAAATTAAGAAAAACTGTTAAATAATACGAAATACAGAAATCGACAGAAAAAACATAACAAAGCAATGTAATGAGTTCTGACGTCAAAACAATCAATTTTTAATTAATTAGAAAATTGATCAATCACCCGTGTCGAATAGGGCGAGAAGAAATTTGTTTCGATGCCTGCACTTAAATAGCATTTCACTTTTTATGGTCGATAGAGTAACGAAACAATTTATTTAAGAAGTTCATCATGACAAACTTATCTTGAAAAACTTACAAAACCAATTAAAACTTACTTTTAACACTTATTCAAAGAAGCAAAACAAAACCACTTTTCTATCTACTTTACTACCAATAGTAAAAGTTTGAGAGTTACGTAATGGGGTATTAGAACTCTTTTGAGTATACCTTCGGATGATATCACATAGCCATCTTTTGTTTCTTCAACACCATGATAAACGATCCTGTTAAAATTTCGGAAATTTTCAACTCTTTTTCAACTCCGCAAAAAAATATTCATTTATCTCATACTAACTTCCATAAGTATTCAAAAACATCAAATCCTGACTCTTTTTTCATTAAACCTACTAAAAAAAAAATCAAATAATATCAGTTATTCTTTCTGTAAATAATAGCAGGGCTTCTGGTCCTTATAGCGTTCCAACCTTTATTCCAAAACTTTTTGCTAATGATACTTCTTCAGTACTTTCTAATCTGTTTAGTCTCTCATTCGCTACTGGTATATTCCCTAATATTTTAAAAACTGCATGTCTTAAACCAATCTACAAAAAGGACTCAAAACTTGACTGCAATAATTATAAGCCAATATCATTATTATAAAATATCAGCGAAGTTATAGCAAATTTAATGTACTCTCCTATCAACCACTTTCTAGATAGCTCTAAGTGTCTCTACGGCCGCCATTTTTGATTTCGTTTAAAACACTCTTCTTCCCATGCACTTATTAACATTACTGAAATGATTCGTTGTGCAATTGATAGTGGTCAATTTGCTTGTGGTATTTATATTGATCTGCAAAAAGCATTTGATACAGTTGACCACAAGATTTTAATTGTAAAAATTGTATCACAATAGTATACGGGGTATCGCTAATGATTGGTTTTCATCTTTATTATATATTTATGAAACTATCATTACTTTTATTTCATACTATCTTTTTAAACTCTACTATTATTGTTACTATTATCATTAATTTATCTTTGTTTTAGAAACCTTATTAATATTATTTATAATGATGGTGATAGTGATTCCATTGTAGTAATAGTTTTATGGTCATTGTCATACTTTTTGCAAATATTATGTTAATTTAATAATTTCTGTCATAGTTAAAAACTTTACTATAACTATTTTTACCTTAGTTTTTATCATTAGTTATAACTTTTTGTTAAGTTATCATGTTATAGTTACTATTTGTAATGTTTTTTTATTCCTATTATTATTATTATTTATATTATTTTTATTTTTTATTACATTATTATTATTGCAATTATTAATATTGTCTTTATTTATTAGTGCTTTATTTTATTTTATTTCCGTTTCTATTTTTTTTTCTCTTTATTTTATTTTAAATTTTCTTTGTTTTTTTATAGTTTTTTTGTATTTGTTTTTTTTAGGTGTCACTCTATTGACAAGTTTTTAGCTATATGAGTGACACCTAATCTTATTTTTGTGAGTTTATAGTATACTATTGGAAACTTTTATATTTTTGTTTAGGAGCTATCTTTTTTCTGAAATTTGAATTTACAGTTTTTCTGTTTTGAATTTTGTAAAATTTTATGATACGAAGAAAGTAAAATACAGATACATTTTGTGCGCCAACAAAAGTAATGTTCAATATTTGAAACTTTTACTCCAGATTTGTATAAGAGTATAATCATAACAATAATTTTGCTACCATCAATGGGTTTATTAAAGCAAAAATATCAGGATGCGAAGACTAGCGCCACTTTTTGCCCAGTGGCTACGATGGATTAAAGATTTTTTGTTTTTTTTGAAGGTAAAATAAAGTTTCACATCTCCATGAACAAGTTATTACCACGTATTTTTCCTTTGGTAATACGTGCGTGACATTTTAGTAGGGAAGAGGAGGCAAAGGACCAACAAAACATACCAAAGGCTACGAAAAAAAAGAAATATTTAAAACTAATCCATTTAAACAAAAAAAAAAAAAGGTATCAAAAAACCAAAGTAGGGAGGGGGGGGGGGGGAAATGATGCCTTCGCCCCACGTTGCCTTGGCCCTTTCGCTCAAGTCTTTTAAAATAAGAAAGCCAAAGAAAAATATCATTATTTAGGAAAATTCATGGACAATAAGTTGGTCTTGGAAATTCTAAAAGTTAATTCAACTTAAAAATTGTCATCATGTGTGCCTATACCTCTATATAATATTTAGAGGTAAAGGCACACATGATAAATACTAGAAGTTTCAAAAAATAAAGAAAATTATTTTCTTTACAAGAAAAAATATTAATGAAAGTAGAATAAGTTCCAGTTTCTAAATAAAGCTAAGTGTTCCAATTAAGGAGCTGTTCCAATTTTGGCAACTCTCCCCTATACTTTCAACAAAATATAGATATTATATTAATAAACTTAATGGGTAAAAAACTGGTGCGCTGATCAGTTAATCCAATAGAGATAAAAAAATACTGAAAAAATAAAATCAAATAACTTCAGAGTTACTCAAGCACAAATGAATCTCAAACTTTAAAATTTTTTTTTTGATTTCAAGCTTAAATAAACTGAATGACTTTGCCATACATTTAAACCTTTTTTGAAAGACATTCTATATGTTTGGACCTCGATATGCAATGCTATGATATGCTATGTTTGCACCTCGATATGCAATTCTATGTTCAGTATATTTATTAAAGTTTTGAGGCAGTTTGTATTTGTTACTTATATATTATCATAGATATTTATTTCAAAAATATCCATCAATTTTATACCATTCATTATAGGTTTATCTAGCGGACGTTCTGTGCCTGCTGGGTCATATGTAATACGCTAAAACTAGTTCTTTTATAAAAATATAAAAAACTTCAAATTTGGCCCAAATATTCATTTTTTATAGGTTAAAAACATTACTAAAATTATTAAAATATCTTCTACCAATATTTATTAAATGGTAATTTATTGCATCGATTTATCAGTGGCTAGTCACAAATAAATCAATGGAATTACAGTTTGCCGACTATCACTCTAGTTGCAGAATTGTTATCAATTAATGCAACATGTATTTTATTTTTTTTTTTACATCATATTGGATAGACGCAATTTTTTTAATTCCAAACACTTTTTTTGTTTAATGATTTAAATAAACATTTATTAGAAATTTGACAAAAAATACTCTTATAACACTAAAAGCAACAAATACATAAAATCTTTATTTTAAAATAAATTAAATTAATTGTAACTAAAACTAAATATATAAATAAATACGCCCTATAACTTTTCATTTTCTCAATTTGTAATAGAACTTTAGTAATAAGATTCAAAAATGTATGAAGATTTAGCTTTATATATTAACTATATGTAGTATTAACTACATATATATATGTATGTATATATATATATATACATATATATATATATATATATATATATATATATATATATATATATATATATATATATATATATGTGTGTGTGTGTATATATATATATATATATATATATATATATATATATATATATATATATATATATATATATATATATATATACATATATATATATATATATATATATATATATATATATATATATTTATATATATATATATATATATATACATATATATATATATATATATATATATATATATATATATATATATATATATATATATATATATATATATATATATATATATATATATACATATATATATATATATATCGTCATGCGGGGCTACTTGAGCTAACTGATATGATCCAATATGCGCCATAACATCGAGAGTATGTGAACGATATATTTGAATTACAAACTGCAGCAAGGTGCATATCATTTGCCCATTTATTGCAGACAATAGAAGCTAATCAGAAAACTTATCTGTAAAGACTTGTGGATGAATAGAATAATGCTACAGTTAGTTTCATTTTGGCATATTAAAGCAATTTTAGGATTTTTTACAAAGTTGAGGAGGTCATAATTTTTTTTAAATTAAACACAAATTAATAAAATTCACTTTTTTAAAAAGAGAACTATCCAGAAAATAGTTCTAAAAAAATGAGACACTTGTTGAAATTGAGAATAAAGTTCTACAGCTCTAAAGTAGTCTGTTTTGACCATTTGTAAATGAAGAGGGGGGGGGGGGGGGGCTACTGTGTCATGCTTCTAAGGCTATAATTTCTAAACCGTTGTACTTGGAAGTCTGAAATTTCAAATAAATCTATCTACATAATACACATAACAATATGTAAAAATCAGGAAAATTAGAGATGGTGGCCCACAAAGTTTTCTTCAAATTGGTTGAAATATAATGATTTGACCCATATATGTTTTATTTTTTTAATTTTTTTTTGTTCTTTATTACATTTTAAAACATTACGTTAATATTTAATAAAATTTATAAGCCAAAATATATTAATATAAACAATTGAACTGAAGACATTATATATATATATATATATATATATATATATATATATATATATATATATATATATATATATATATATATATATATATATATATATATAAAAAAGAACGCGGAAACTCGTAGAAGACCATATCGATGGAATTATGCGCACAAGTGTCAAGTACAACATTTGGTCAAATTGAGCTAAGTTCACAAAAATTGCCGTATTTCTTCAAATATTATTGTGCCCGAATATGGTAAGTGTACGATAAATTGTTACGAGTCTACTAATCGTTTAAAATGTTACGAGTCTACTAAATTGTTACCAGTCTACTACTTTCAAAATGCTTTTCTGTAAAATCACACCTGCGGCACTGAACACTTCTGTGCATAATGCCATCGATATGGTCTTGTCGTCGAGCAATGCTTTAAAAAGACTTTGTTACATTTTTACATGTTAAATATTTCACGTAGTAAATAAAAAAGTGTTTTGCAATAATAAAAGATTAACTAGATTTAAATAAAAAAATATACAAAAAAATAAAAAGTTCACAAAAAATCCTTAAAGATAATTTGACAGATAATGTAACAGCAATATCGGCTTGGAAATCGTAAATAATTGAATTACAAATAATATCAAGAAAAAAAGATTTAAATAAAAATAAAAACAATTTACAAAAAATTTCTTATAGATAATATAGACTGACAATTTAATAGCAATACAGGCTTGCAGAACGTAAATAATTGAAATACAAATCATACAATTAAAATCATACATTACAAATCATATAAACCCATATAAATAAAAGATAAAAAGAATTACAAAAGGTTTAAAAAGAATATTTGTATATTGTCAATTTCAAAAACTACTTCTTTCAACTTTTTTAAAAAGATATGTAATTCCATTCAAAAAAAAAATCAAAGTTATTTAAGACAATTTTGTTTCAAAGATACGGTCTACGTAATGATATGCAAAATTGACAATGATTATTTTTCGAAAATGGTTGCATCAAAAAATCATCATTTCGTAGATCGTATTTTTTTTTTTGTTGTGTTATAAATTAACTATGAAAAGGAGACAGTATTTCGTTTTACATTTGTACATAACACAAAGAATAATATATACGTTAAGTTGATAAATGTTTAAAACATTAATTTTTCTTAACAGAAGTTTTGAATGAGTTCGTCGATCACAAGAATTAACTAAACGTGTTATATTTTTCTGATAAAGATGAAGAGGGTCTAGTTTACTTTTGTTCGTACTTCCCCACGCAATATTTGCATAGTCAATATGGCAATTAATAAGTGAATAATACAGCTGCGTTAAAGCCACATGTTTAAATAACTTTTTGATTTGTATAACATTCCAATACTTTTTAAAATTTTGTTGCTTAAATTTCTAAACCGTTGTACTTGGAAGTCTGAAATTTCAAATGTAACCTATCTACATAAAGAAGACAAGATAATACTAAGAGAGCTAAAGTTACCAATTTCTTGGGTGTTTACATTGATGAAAACCTCACATGGAAAAATAATGTTAACAACATTATTTTTCACAGATAATTTTATCTATCGATAACATACTTTTACGTTTTTAATTTTTATAAAGTAATATTTTTGAAACTCAATTCTTAGTATTTACATATATGAATGTTATATTTCTTTTACGTTTATTTAATCTTGTTATCATTTTTATATTATTGAAATTATTATAATTGTAAAACACCTAATATTGTTAAACATTTAAAGAAAGAACAAAAAAAAAGTTCTTAAAATATATATATATATACATATACATATATATATATATATATATATATATATATATATATATATATATATATATATATATATATATATATATATATATATATATATATATATTTATATATATATATATATATTTATATATATATATATATATATATATATATATATATATATATATATATATATATATATATAAATGGTGACAAGAATAATGTCAAAAAATGAATTTCAGAATAGAGTCGAATATATTAAAAAGAAATAGTGCCGCAAATAGTAAAAACGGAATAGTATCGCAAATATTAAAATCGGAATAATGTCGCAAACAGTTAAAACAGAATGGTGTTGCTTAGAGTAAAAACAAAATAGTGTCGCAAATAGTAAAATTGTAGTTGGAGAAAGTTAGCGAAAAATAGGGTCTAAAGTTTAAAACTATTTAATCGTAAAACATTTGTTGTTTTTGAAACAGTTTTTTAATTTCTATTTTTTTACTGTATAGATAAATATTATAATATTTATACAACTCACTTAAAAAGAAATTTTTATTCATTGAGAAGATAACAGGTTATTAAAATTATAGGGGTTTCTGGCTTTTTAGAAAAATACAAGTTCTTATTCTATATGGGGTGATGACATTTTTTAAGTTGAATTAACTTTTAGAATTTCCAACACCAACATATTGCCAAAACCATGAATTTTCCTAAATAATAATATCATTCTTAGGCCTTCTTCTTTAAAAAGACTTGAGCAAATGGGCCACGGCAACGTGGGGCCATGAGACCATGCTCCCCCCCCCCCCACTTTAATTTGCTGATGCCTTTTTTTTGTTTGTTTAAATGCAGTAGTTCTAAGTATTACCTTTTTTTGGTAGTCTTTGGTAAATTTTGTTGGTCCTTTGCCTACCCTTTCCTACTAAAATGTAACGCAGGTATTACCAAAGGAAAAATACGTGGTAATAACTTGTTCATGGAAATGTGAAACTTTATTTTACCTTCAAAAAAAAAACAAAAAACTAAAAGTACTAAAAAGCATTTTCTTTTAAATTAAATGCACTTCAAGGGCGGATCCAGACCATGAAAAAAAAGGGGCAATTTTCAGACTTTTTAGATTTCGTGGATCAAGACTTGCCTTTGATGCACATAGAATGTAGGTAATTCACTTTTTGCAGTTTTTATATAGTTTACCCAAAATTTGGATACAAAAAAGGTTATCGTTAATCCATCATAGGCACTGGGCAAAAAGTGGCGCTAGTCATCAAAGATAATACCTTAAATTCATTTGCGACACTATTCCGTTTTTTTGTTATCGACACTATTAAATGAGTTCATTTGTGACACTGTTCCGTTTTTTTTTGTTTTAGACACTATTTGTTAAACTCCTTTGCGACATTATTTCTTTTACTATTTTCGATACTTTTAATTAAATTCATTTATGATATTATTCCTTATTCTGTTATTCGACAGCAATCATGCGACAACTATTCCTTTTCACATTTTCGACAATCAAAATTTTGCGACACTATTCCGCCACACCTTTATTTTTCATTTTTATTAACTTTTATTTCGCTGATTAAACAATGTTACAACTTTTCATATAAAATAAATACATTGTAAACATAAAAAAAAAAACCTTTGATAAAAAACGTTTTTTAATTTTTTATTTACTTATAATATATATACACATACACATATACACATGCACACACACACATATATATACTGTTATAATCAGTCTGCTTTTCAAATGATAATTAAGAAAGCCTTTTCATTGAAATTATTAATAAAAAATACCGAAACATTTTAGTTGGATGTGTTTATCGTCCACCGAGTGGAAAAATAAAAAATTTCGAAACTTTTATCAAAAATACGATTATGAAAATAAATAAAGAAAATAAGACATTATATATAACTGGTGACATAAATCTTGATGCTCTTTCTAACACAAAATTTCCGAAAATAAAATATTTTTTTGATATGCTTTTTAAATTTAATGTCTTGTCAACTATTAATAAACCAACGCGAGTAACAAAAACCTCTGCAACAGCAATAGACAATATTTTTATCAATAATTATTTAGAAACGACATTTGAAACCGGTATATTTTTGACAGATATTAGCGATCATTTCCCGATATTCATAAAAATAAAAAACTTTAAATCTATGTCTGATTGTCATTCAAAAATTATACATTTAAAAAAACGAAATTTAAAATTGAGTAACACTAATAAATTAACAAGTAGACTAAAACAAGAAACATGGAACAACGTATATAAATGTAAAGATACTAATGAAGCTTACAATGCCTTTTTAAGTACATTTTTGGAGTACTTTAATGAAACCTGTCCAAAAGAGATAATAACAACTAAGTCAAAAGCAATTGCTAATCCGTGGATGGATAAATCGTTTTTAAAGTGCTCAAAAAAAAAAGCAAAAACTATACAATAAATTTTTGAAAAATAGAAACAATGATAATGAAAAAAATTACAAAAATTACAAATTTTTTTACCAAGATCTCATTAAAAATGCAAAAAAAAAATATTACGTAATCAAATTAACAAATGCAAATTTGATAGCAAAAAAACATGATCCATCATAATTCTCATAATGGGAAGAGAAAAACTAAATTCACCTTCTCTTCCTAAACGAATTGTTATTGAAAATAACGATATATTTTGTCAAAAACTAATTTCAGAAGAATTCAATAAATATTTTACAAATATTGGTCCAAATCTTGTAAATAAAATTGTACCAACATCTGTATCATTTAAAACCCATCTTAAAACCACGAATAACGTTACCATGCTTGATTATGAATTAGGCTATGAAGAATTAGAGGCAGCCTTTGCCTCCTTAAAGAAAAAAAAGGCTCCAGGATTTGATGAGATATCTAGTGATATAGTTATTGCAAACAAACACAGTCTTAATAGACCCCTGATTCATATACTTAAGCTCTCATTAAATTCTGGGATATTTCCGGATGTACTTAAATTGGCAAAAGTAATTCCATTATACAAATGTAATGATCATTCTGACATTACAAACTACAGGCCTATATCAATACTTTATGTATTTTCAAAACTCTTCGAACGTGTAGTTTATAATAGAATCTATGATTACTTCATTGAAAACAATTTTTTTTACCTAAAAATCAGTTTGGCTTTCAAAAAAATCTCTCTACAGAGCATGCAATCATTGAAATAGTGAATCAAATAACCAATGGTTTTGAAAATAATAAATTTACTTTAGGAGTGTTTCTTGATTTATCAAAAGCATTCGATACAGTGGACCATTGCATTCTCTTAGATAAATTAAGGCATTACGGAATAATAAATAAAACTAATTATTGGATTAAAAGCTATCTTACAAACAGAAAACAATATGTAAATAATGTCCAATCTGGAGTATTAAATGTCATATGTGGAGTCCCGCAAGGATCGATTCTTGGTCCACTTCTTTTTCTAATATATATAAATGACTTTTGTAATGCATCTTTAAAAATGAACTCGATCATGTTTGCAGATGACACAAACTTATTTCTCACCAAAAATGATATCAAGAAATTATATGCAGACATGAATATTGAACTGCGTAAAGTAAACAACTGGTTTAAGGCAAACAAACTCTCACTTAACGCTGAGAAAACAAAGTATATATTACTTCACAAAAAAACACAAAAAGAAAATCTTCCTCTCAAGTTGCCTAACCTCTAAATGATAAACTAGTAAATAAGCAATCCAATATAAGATTCTTAGGAATCATTGTTGATGAAAAATTATCCTGGCTTCCACATATAATATATATCCAGTCAAAAATCACCAAAATAATAGGTTTGATGTATCGAGTTCGCTCCTACATCAATAAAAATAGTCTTAATTTAATCTACTTTGGGCTAATTCATAGCTTCATCAGCTATGCAAACATTTCATGGGCAAGTACTCAAGCGGCAAAGATTAAAAAAATTTATAGTCTACAAAAACATGCCTGCAGAATCATTTACTCAAAAAATAGGCGTGAACACGCTAAGCCCTTAATGAAAGATATGAAAATGATGAATGTGTTTGAAATAAATATCAACTAGCATTTAATTTTCATGTATCGTTATAATCGCAATATCTCTCCTATAAGCTTTAATAACAAGTTTAAAATAAATAAAAATGATAGCTATAATCTTGGAGCGAATATGTCCAACACATATAAACTTCCTCGGATAATAAACAAATATTCAGAGTACAGCATTCTATATCGAGGTCCAAAAGTATGGAATACTTTTCAAAAAGGATTCAAAGGTACGGTAAATTTGTTAAGTTCATTCGAGTTTTTAACAAAAAAAAAAAAATTTTAAATATAAGAAACGTTTTTGGTTAATGATACTTTGAATAATTTCTCATAAATCTGTTTTTGTTTTATTTCTACTTTTGTTGGTTGCTTATCAATTTTATTAGCAAATTACGCGTTTTATTACAATATTTTATTGAAATTTTATTACGCATATTGTAACATATTATGATATTTTTTTGAAATCTTATTTTAGGGGCTCTAGAAAAGATTGCGATAACATACTGTAATCCTCATCTTCTCTGAGCCCCTACCTGTTTTACTTATTTTATTTATTGAAATTTTATATTACGAAGTTGTAAAATCTTATATTATATTAAAACAGAGAAAAAAAAAAAAAAAAAAAAAAAAGACAGGAGAAGGACATCCAAAGCCAAAAATGAAAATATTGCGTTTATCTTGGACCAACTTGGAAATAGGATGGGAAGAATAGGAATAAATGATAAAAGGTTTACGTAAACTATTAAGAGATCCCACAAAAAATTGTGTTCCATGTTAAATATGGAAATAAAACTAAACAATGGTAAAAATCTAGACAGTTTAGAAAACTCTTCAAGTAATGATAATAATTCTGACTGTGAATATATTGCAGATATAAAAATAGAACAATTTACCTCTGTTGTTTTTTTACCAAAAAATGTTTAAAAAAAACAGCTCTCACAGCAATAGGTGAGGGACTTTAAGTCAGACAACACACTGCAATAGTGGCAAGTGTTATTGCTAATTCAGGAGTAATGTTACTAATTTTGAAATATCTTCTTCAACTGCGTTTAGAGTTGCAGAGGAAGTTGTAACTAAAGAAGGAGAAAAGATTAAAAAACATGTTACTGATCTTGTTAAATCTTCATCATTACAAATTATTCTCCATTTTATTGGAAAAATAGTTAAAGAGTTCATAAACGGAATAGGACATCAACTTGACAGACTTGCTGTTTCCATATGGATAGATGGACAGAGTGAGCTTCTTGGGATTCCTCATTTGAAATCTTGTACTGGAGAAACACAGAAGAATACAATCATAAAACTTCTTCATCAATTTGATATTTTTGATAAATTACAAGGATGCGTTTTTGATACAACTTCTGTAAATACTGGTAATAAAAAGGGAGTGTGCCTTAGATTAGCTGCAGAGCTTGATAGACCTCTTCTTCTCTTAGCATGTAGGCATCACATCTATGAAAGGCATATTATTCACTGATGGGAAATTTATCCAAGCAGTAAAACAAATGGCTTAAATAATTCATTGTTTAAGAAGCTTAAAGATGTATGGAACTCAATCGATCAAAATTCCATTGTGTTAAACAAAGTAAAAATTGAAAATATTTCTGATAGCTGGTTGCAGGTTCAAGGAAGCCTTATCTTTTTCTCAAAATATTATCAGAATGAAAACAATGAAAAAGTATTTAAAATTTTGAATAAATTGAATGCTTTGTGATGAAATATGTTTAGTAAGCTACTGTTTTGTGTCTAAATAAATAGTCTTATTTAAGATGGATGTAGGTCTGATTATATAGAGTTAGTGGAATTGACAACAATGGATTTATCTGGTGATGAACAGTACAGACTAAGAAAACCTGGGCCTGTACACCAAACCAGATTTATGGCAAAGGGAATATATTTTCTGAAAATGTATCTCCTTCTAGACAACATTTCTAGCTTGACAGATTTTGAGAAGAAATAAATAAATGATATGGCATTCTTCATAGCTGTAATTTACACTGAGTGGTTTATAAAGGCTGAAATTCCGGCTGTCGCTCCATATCAGGTGACAATTCTATGTTTTAAAAGTTTTAAATCATTTAGGTTTTTATTACTTTTTTTTCTCTGAAAATTTTGTGTAATAGTCTAAAAATCATTAAGATATGAAAGATCTTTGGCAAATGGTGAGGTACTCAAAAATCAATCCTGCCCAGGCAAAACCTGTTATAGAGTCTCTAAAGAGACACACCTGGTACATAGACCTAAATATTTTAGTTATGTCCCTTAATGATAAAAATGTACAAAAACGGAGCGACATTGCCAAGAAGTTGTACTCAACCCCAAGACCTGCAACTTATGCCATAAGAGACACCAAGTTAGTTTAAATGTACCGAACTCCCTTATGTTTGATGATGATACTCCCCCAAGTTTGACCAACTTATAACTGACCAGAGTTGGTTAATTTTTCGTCTTTTAAACCATGCAAATGCTGAAGTACAATAGCTTAAGACTCCATATGAGATATGGGATCTAAATGACTATTACCTAGAATTCAAACAGTTTGTGAATAATCTTGAAGTCGTAAATGACTGTAGTGAGAAAGGTATAAAACTAGTTCAAGTATCTATTTTTTATGTTTGATCCTTGCTGTTTATGTTAAAAATCTCAATTTATTTCACGAGCTCATTCCTTTTATATATTCTCTAATAGGAGTTGATCAATAATTTGCCTAATGAGGATAAAAGACAAAGTACCTTTTTCGTATCAAAAAAATATGAGTGAAAGAACAGTTAAAAAAAAATCTGGTTATGTAAAGAATTCTTTGTTTACAAAATAAATTTATAAACATGAACTATGTTTGACAACTAATTACTTCAGAAATTAATCATAAATATGATTTTATTATGTAAGTATAAATATTTTGATAAGTATCTTGTTAACAAGCAGAACACTAATATAGTGCAAAAAAGATTAAATATGCTTTTTTTAAATTTTTTGATATTAGTTGTTCAAGTAAAAAAAAAAAATTAAGCTTAACATTATACTTTTATTTCCTTCAAAAAGATAAAACAACAAAAAAAAGAAAGAAAAGTTAACTTGTATAATGGTAAAACTCCCCTCAGTTAGTCCAAAATATGGACAATAAACGGGCCAAAAATGACCTTTGGACCCATTGAGGGAAGTCATGAAGTGAACTTATAATAATAATAAAAAAAAAATTTGTTAGTAATATCAAGATTGGGGCACCTTATGAAAAGTAATGTTAGTTGAAATTCAAAAAAATCATTTTTTTGGAACACCTTAATATATATATATATATATATATATATATATATATATATATATATATATATATATATATATATATATATATATATATATATATATATATATATATATATATATAGTATATATATATATATATATATATATATATATATATATAGGATATATATATATATATATAGGATATATATATATATATATATATATATATATATATATAGGATATATATATATATATATATATATATATATAATATATATATATATATATATATATATATATATATATATATATATATATATATTTATATATATATATATCATTCCAAAGTCTGCCCTGATGTGTTTCCAACGTTAACCGAAGTCGCACAGTGCCTAAAAGATGTTGAAAAATGTCCAAAATTATTTAACTATCAAAAAACAACATATTTAAAATGTTTTTAGGATTTTTCTGCGTCAATGAACTTATTTTTGTACATAACCCAGCAATCATTTTTGAGTCGATTTACAATGTGCTTATATTGGCATTTTAGACGGTTTATTGGATTTTTGTTAATCTTTTACTTAGTAGACCATTAGTTGGTATTATAGTAGACCATCCACTATAAATGGCCAACCGAAGACATTCCAACATGTAAAATCGTGGCTAGACATAGATCACTTTTGGCGGCTTCCAAAAGTGGATAACGGATGTAGCCGAGTAATAACCTTTTTCCTCTTGCACTGCGTACTAAAGGTTTACTAAGTAACAGTTAAATTTAAAAATATAATTTGTAAATTTTTTGATAAACTAACTAATTAAAAAGTTGAATTTAAACGAAAATTTCATATTTGATTGAAAAAGTTATAAAAATGATTACATAAAATTTTTGTGAATGATGTTTTATAAAAAAAATTAGACAAAAAATGCGTCTAACAAAGAGGAACAATTATAATCTAAAATAATTTTTAAGTTTTTCTTTTATTTAAAGTTATATAACTATTTAGTATGCTGAATTTTTAAAACATAAAAATTTTTTTTTAATTGTATTTAGTTTTCTAATAATTGATATTACAAACTGAATTATTAATATCACAAAATGTTTAGTGAAGTAAGAAAATCTTCTCTATTTCTAATACTACTTCTCTTATTAGAGAAGCTATTTTCACTTCATCACACATTTTATAAACGCTAACTTATTTTCAAAATGAACAAGACGTTGTTTTACATTTAAAAAAAAATAAAAAGTTTTTCAATTATTTTGAAGCAAAGAGGTCATCCATAAATGATGTCAGTAAATATAGGGAGGGAGGGGGTGAGGGAAAAGAGTGCTGAAAAGTTTGACACTAATTGACAATGAGGAGGGGGATGTTGAGGCCAAAATGATTTCAATTTAAATTATTTTTTTAGTTTTAATGAGCAGATTTTAACGGTATTTACATCTACTAAATGGTATAGAAATGATGTTTTGTTTGTGGGGAAATTAATATTAAATGCGGGGAATTTGATATTATATTTTATTAAAATAATTATAATATAATATTATAAATTAATATAATAAGTTTCCCAGATACATTTAATTAATAACAACTACTAACATAAAATAAAAATTATTATCGTTTTATATCGTTTTATATAATATTACCATTTGACTGCGAATCAAAAGATCAATCGTTGTTCGCTCCCTAACGGATTATAAAATGTGGTTCGAAGTAAACTAATAAAAGTAAACTCATAAGTTTCTCATTTTTTGAAATTAAATTGTCGTTATTTCAAATAGGAAACTCTAATTGCTCTCTAGTTGATTGTAAAACGTGATGCAATGCAAACACATAAAATCTTGAAAATTCGAAACGATAATTTCTCCCAAGCGGGTTGAAGAAACTCTTTTAAAAAGCTAGCGCTAATGATGAGCAAAATCATTATTCTGATTGTGATGTAAACAATACTAACAAATCAATATTAAAATATGGATAAAATCGCATTACTTAACTTGTTGATGGTCTCGTATGAAAATGCTCATCCCGATAAAAAAAAAGGCTAATATCCAGAAAGAAGTCCATAGTATATGGAATTCATTAAAAGAAGAGAAACTGGTGCATAAGGATCTTGAATCAAGAGTAATGTACCTAATCAATTTATTTAATGAAAAGGCAACGAAGTTCAAGAGCAAGCAAATATCATTTTGGGCCAATACTTCAAAAACAGTCTGCCCCCATGTATACTCAACTTGAATTTGACAAGAATTCCTCACAGTTTGTTGAGCCCACCAATGAGCGATCTGTTATTGATGATCAACAAAGTGCATAAACTTTAAGTTTGTTGACCACAAAAAATAAAAAAAATGCAAGAATAGTGGCTCAAGATTGACTCAATTCTGATATTGCAGCTTTAAATTGTGAAGTTGCTGGACTGAAGACTAGAAAGAGAAGTGCATTCATTGCTGAAGCTGAAGAGGATAATTTGAAAAAGAAAAAGAAGAAGCTAGCTCATCTATGTAAGGAATTGGCCAAAAAAAAGTATGATCAAGCTCAACAGAAGAAAACTAGAGAACTGAAAAAAGCTAGAATAGAGGAAATCTGCTTGGAGCATCCAAAAGTCAAAGAAAAACTAAAAATCAGAAAGAAACCTGGACGACCGTCATTAGAAGTAGATCAACCTCTTCTTTTGAAGGCAATTAAAGACCGCCTGTCCGCTGATGAAAGACGTCGGTCGGAGGTTCTTTGCGTAATGATAGCTCAGCTATGTTTGTTAATATTGTATTTGTTAGAATTTTACTCTTAATTAGTAATTGCACTATTTTAAAATTCCTTGAAATGTTAACAACTAATTTCAAGATTTGATTTGAATATAATTTACGAAATAAATTCCGTTTTCTGTAAAAAAGTGAATTATATCCAAATATATTTCTTTATTATTTAGAGCATTAAAACTCTCGAAGAATTGACATCCGAGATGAACAAAATTGGATTTGCAATCAGCAAGAGCGCTCTTTATTCTTGTCTACTTCCAAGAAGTTGCGGAGCATTAGAAGGCAAAAGGAACGTCAAAACAGTCCCTGTTAGATTGATCAGTTCTCAGAATGAATCTCATTTAAAACATGTTGACGGACTCTTTTGCAGTTCAACTATAAAATATTTGGAAGAAGTTTATTCTATTTTAGGGGCCAGATGAAGTGTGTTTCATTAGCCATGATGACAAGGCTAGAGTGCCAAGGGAATCACAGCAGCCAAAAAAACAGGCACCGTTGTTGATGCGTTTGGAGTACCGGGTAACTCTCCCGGACCACGACTGAGTTGTGGCTGCTTAACACAAGCTTATACCATCTGTATACGCTGGAATTACATTCAAAAAAGATGGTCTCGGAAAAACAGATTTTTTTTTTTTTTTTTAGATGCTTCCAGAAGTCTTTACGGTCTTATCACGGAGCACCGCGGAAAAGCATTTAACTAGAAGTTCACGCCTCCTTCCTTACCAATGTCGCTTATTGAGCTAGAGCCGGCGTCGAACCTCGGACCTCTGGGTTATGAGCCAGAACTCTAACCACTGCGCCACGGCTGCTCAAATAGATGCTGTTACTTATTCTGGACCTACCTACATTGCTGTTCGATCAGGAAAACACGCATCCTCGACCGCCTTCGCTCATGGATTAGACTTTCAGCGGCTCTTGGGTATCAAAGAATTCGACTCTATTAACAGAGATCCTCAAACTAATATGGTTAAGTCTATCTTTGAGTTTAGCGTCGATGGAGGACCCAACAAAAATCCCAGGCCGCAGTGCATTCAACAGAGCTGAGCGGCGAATGGCACCTCTTAGTAAAGAATTATCTGGGGGTGATTCTTCCGCACAAACATTACGGAACTCATCTTGATTCTGAAAGTAATTACATTGACAAAAGTTAATTTGTAAAAATATTTGTAACCTATAATTTTTAACCTATAATAAACAAAATATCTTTTTAAATCAGGCATGACAATAGATGAAAATTTAGAAAAACAGAACTTTGGTTTTGCTGGACAGAGATTGGCTGATATTTGGTCTGATCTACAAATTGACGGTTATCCAACCTTTGCAGAGTATATTGATCCAGACAAATCAGATCGAGAGTCAAGGAGTCTTTTATTACAAGATCAACGTTGGATTGCTGATCATCTTAGTACAGGTCAATATTTTAATCAAATTGTGAAATGTGAAAATCTTTCTTGTTGTCCGACTATTAGAAGCTCTTACTTTATTCTAATTAGAGCAAGATTTCTTCCGCCACCTGTCCCTGTCAACCAAACGAGAGACGGGCTCAAAGCAGTAGATGTTCCAGAAGGAGCAAAAGAATTGTTTCTATCATCCGTCTTTATATTCATTGCATCAAACAATGAAAGTATTCTTCCTCGTAGTGCCAAAGAATTTCCAATTTTGCCGTATGATGCGTTTTGTCTATCAATTCAGTCTAGCCTAGCTGAAAGAATCTGTAAAAAGTGCAATATCTACTTTGTCTCTCAAGCTATGTTGAAAAAGCACGCTTCTATCCATTTTTCTGCTATAACACTCCCTCTAATCAAAAAGGTCCAACCTGTTTGTACCGCTGCCAAACGTCAGGCAAAATTTTTGGCAGTCATCGCCTTGCAGGAGAGTTCGGAAATTGCTGAATGGTTAGATGAAAATGAAGTTGACGCAACGAATTTGATTGTACCTCAAGAATACGACATCCTTTTAGAGCGCGTAGAGCATTCACTACCTACTGTTTCAATCGATGATCACTTCAACAACCCATGGGAAGATTATTTTAAAGATATATATTACTATTTGCTTAGTTGATTATTTAATGAGATATCGACTATTATAAAATATAATTTGGTGAGATCTACTATTATATAAATGTATAGTTTAGTCAGAAAAAAAGTCAATGGTTTTTAAGCATTTTTATTGTTTTTTAGGGGGAGTACACAAAAACTGACATCATATATAACGGCCAAACATTGACAGTTTGACAAAGGGGGAGGGGGAGTCGAAAAATTGATAAGAATCACTGACATCATATATGGATAACCCCTTAGCGTTTTTAGTATAATGTTTTAAACTTTAACATCAAGTTAGAGTTCTTTCCTCAAATTTACAGGTCTAAGTTTTTATACGACTCTAAATTAGCACAAAGTTCTCTATCATAAACAATCATAAAATGGTAGGCTACTAAAACAGTGCCTTGCAGTCTATATTTTCATCACTTTATGCTGGTTTAACAGTGAATTTAAACATTTTAGAAAGTCTAGCTTTTAATTTAAAAGAAATTTGTGTAAAAGAAAAAAAGTTGTTTCTTACTAAATAAAAACATATTTTGGTTAAAAATAAATAAAAAAAAAAATTATAATACATAACTCATAATTTTTAAAAACACTTATCTAATTTTTAGTTGTCTCTAACAGCGTGTTTTTTCATCAGTAGGTTCATGAGGAAGAATATCTAAACACCAAAAAGTTCAAATTATAGAAAAATTATTTCACAGTAAGTTGGGAATTGTTATAATTAATTTTGTAATAACTGTTGCATTTTGCAACCAGAAAGTTGCATCAACTACATTGGATAATTAAAAAAAATCATTAAAAGAATTCTTTAGAATTTGAACAATTTTACACTGGTCATTTGTTTTTATAATTTTTTAAAAGAAACTTATTTTTATGTCTGCATTAAGAAATTAATTCAGATTTTTTATCTATGTTTTATTTATTTTATCTTATTTTTTAAATATTTACTATAGCGAATTTATGTGAGCATTTGCTCACTTTTTTTGGTTATCTAAATCGATACGGCTTTTATAGAAAAAGAAGAAAAAAACGAAGAATAATGAATGAAAAAGATTGTTGTCCCGTCCCAAACCTTCAGTATAGACATTATGTATACAATATACATTATGTATACAATCTATATTGTCATTGTATATACAATGACAGTTTACATTGTATATAGGAAGACAAAAAGCGTTATATATCTTTTATTGTTCTATTATGTTATACAAGGCAATAATATTGACATGTTATACTCTAAGACAAAAAAAAATTATATGGCCAAATGATAAGAAAAAGGAATTTAAAAAAAATAACATTTAGTCAAGATTTCTTTTTAAAATGTATAATTTTTCATTTGTTTGGTTGATTTTTATTACAGTTAGTTAGTATTTCATTTTTATTTTTAGCAGTGTATTTTTACATCTGTAATTTAAAATATGTTTTAATCTTGCGTATACTTTTAATTTTGTGTTTTATTTGCTTTAATTAATAAGGAACACTGGTTGCCGTTTCTGTTATGTTTTCTAAATGTGCAATTTTGTCTCCAGAACCCTACAAATTCTGTGATTGCTAAAATACCCGCATTTCTTAACAAATGTCTTTTAAACGTTCAAAAGTCGTTTAGAACGTCTTTTAAACGTTTAAAATACGTATTTTTTAGACCAATTTCATATAACTGAACTTAAACGAAAAGCCTTTTTACCACGTCTTTAGGGCGTCCCGAAAGGATGTCTTTAAGCGTCTAATCTAGAATCAGTTTAGAACGTGTCCGAGACGTTCCGCCTGAACATTCATTGTACGCTTTTTGTACATCCTCGTGTATTTCCTTCATTGGTGGTAGTCATGATCGTATTGTTACTTGTTTGTGTTGTCCACCTGCATGTCTTGAAGTTAAATGCCCAATTTCTATAAATTACTTTACCCACTTGATTCGAGCGTAAATCCTCCATATTTGGTTAAAAAGATGTTGGTATTTCTTTAAACAAAAATCATCCATATTATATGCAATGCCTTGTACTAATAGCTGTTACAGGGCACCATCACTCATATTTTATGGTGTGGGCACCTCATGGAACTTTTATCGAACATATAAAATTTGACAATAACAAATGGGAAGAAATCAAGTGTAAATATATAGACTGTCACTATAAATATTATTTGAGCACAATTTTTATTCAACACTAAGCTCTGTTGAATAATTAGAAATTGGATTAAACTTGTTATGCAAACTGCCTACAAGTGGTTATTCAACTTATAATCAACCAAACTTTATGGCTTGCGTCATTAATACGTTGTGAATGTCTGAAAGCGAGAATGGTTGGAAAAACCATTGGCCATTGCTTAATACTGTCCTCCTCAGGTAACCAAGGATCTAATAAGATAACTGATTACTGCATTTTACATTGTTAGTTAAAATATTTTTTGATATTTTTCATTTAGTTCTTAAACTGTCTCAGTAGCATTTAGTACAAGCTTAATAAAGATTTCCACTGTTACAATATATGGGAGTTTGTTTTTTATTTGAAAAGGAGAAATAAATATGGCTACATTTCTAGAAATTTCTGTTTTTTCTATTCAAATTCTGATTCTGGCTGCCTTAGCTCCCTTAAATTGCGCTTCAGCCCCCCCCCTCCCCAACGAATAAAGTGACAACTACGTCAAAATTATATGACTGTTCCTTTTTTTATATTACCGAAATCCTGGGATTGTCCAATATCAGTCCCGGCATTTCGAGAATGAATGTGCGGGACAATTAACACCCCCTTTTTGTAGCAATCACCCTCTCCTTCTACCATTTGTCCTCTGTATTGAGTAATTTTTGTTATAAATATCAAACAATATATTTATTTGATAATAAGTGCCTCTTTTTTGAAAAACCTACGGTTTGTGGTTTGTGATGTTTTGTTCCCAGGCTTTAATCATTGCAGTTTTTTGAAAGTATCTTTATTTGACACTATAATTATATTTTCACACACCCTCCCCTCCCCCCACATGGTTTTAATATTATTATAACTTGAAATATTAGTAAGTTTTATTGCTAGAAACAAGTTAACATTAATATTAATTTATTTAGAATTAGTTTTGTGCTGTTTTTCCATTCACGCTCGCGAACGTGATCACTATTTTATTGTGCTGTTCAATTTTTATAACCTTAGCAGGCCATAAACGTGGCCGGCGATCACCTTTTTCTAATTGGCAAGTGAACATAAATTGCCACCTCAATTTTTCGAGTTTGTGTACATACACTTGTTGAACATCACCCATCTACCCCTCCCCACCCCCACCCCCACGTACGCAAATTACTTAACTTAGGACTCTTCCCCCTACCCCCTTGCCGCGTACGTAATATATGTACGACCCCTAAACATGATTGTTCTAAATACCTCTAAAATGGACACCTAGGAGGTCATGACCACTTAACTAACTTATAAACATCTTAAATTATCAAATAAAACGGTGGTTTACCTAATAAAAACGGGGACACGCGTAATAAAAGTAAAAAAATTTAAGATTTTAACAACTAAATAAAATCCATTACTACCAGTGTTAAACCTGCTGTAATAAGGCAGAGGGAGGGGAGGGATTCCTGACCCTAGACTTGCTGGGGGTAAAAAACGCATGCCAAACTTATTAGACTTTTTTTTTCGGAAAACATACAAACACAAGAATGTAATGTTCATGAAGGTTTGAAAGAAGATCAATGTAGTTGTATTCTTCCATTCAATCTTTACTGTTTTCTAAGTTCTTTAAAAAAATTCTAGAGGAAGAGAAAAGTGAAAAGTTTTATTAAAAAGGGAAGGTAAGAATGAGAAAAAATGGAATCCATGCGATAGTGATTGTGTATGTTCGATGGATTTTGTGGATGGAACACCTACCATTGCTAACATTAAGCCAAGAAAGAGTTTAAATAAACTTTGTACAAAATAGAACTTTTTAGTTTTGGAAGGTATTAGCACAGATTCCTGTGCTAATACATTATTCCTTGTATACTATTATTTAACGACTTTAAGGTTTTATATTTCCATCTCTTAAATTATTGACCAATACAAGTTTCAAGTTACAGAGTACAGCACAAACCCTCATAATATCATCAACATGAAGCAACATTGTTAGAGGAAAAACATTCTTTAAAAATCTATAAGTTTTCATTCTCTTAATGACTCTTTTAACGTGTGTTCTTAAGTTAGCTATTTTTTTGTTTTTTTTACATTCAGATGCAATCATTTGACTTTTGAGACAAGCTCCTGGAGGAATTATCAAAGTACAAAATTATAAGAAAAGTTCTTCCTGAATTTGAAATCCACGATCTGCTATGACTTCATCGTCACACTCTAACAAATCATCAAAACCACTGTCTTTTGTTATAAAATTATCTGAACATCTTCCACCATAACAATCAGATAAAAAGTGATAAAACCACTTGGCGAATTTCAAACAAGAAACTTAAACGTATTGTGTTGTTTATAATCAGACCAAGTTGAGGCTTATGCTAAAAGAGACTTGGGTCGTTCAATAAAAACTTCAGCACAATCAATAATCGCACAACACTTGTAATACCCTGCATTCTTAAACACTTTAGGCAAATTTTCCCTGATGGTTTCACGTGGAAGCCATTAATGTATGGCTTTGATTTATTTTTTTGTGTCTGTTTTGACTCTGTTGCATGAAAAAATCAACAATTTCTTAGTTTGATCAACTTGTTTTTGGTTTTAGTTGTTTTAAGGATATATTCAAGAAATTAACTTTTTTAACAAGAGAATCAATCAAAGACGTTTTAGAATTACATCCTTCACACACATTTAGCAATGACTGGCTAGCATATGAATGTTCACAGCCTGGCAGTGGTAAATAAATTGCATTATCATTAATATTAATTAACTCATTGGTATTTTTTCAGTTGTATTATTATTCGTGTCATTACATTCTTTGCTAATACTTTTCAAAATGAAAAAGTTCAATTTCGTACAACGTTTATATAAACTCTTTCTTGACTTAATGTTAGTAGAATTATATCCCATATTTAAAGTAGGATCTGGATTAGCAATGGTAGGTGTTCCATCTAAAAAATGCATCGAACAAACACGATCAATGTCGCATGGATTCCATTTTTTCTTATTTTTACCTTTTCTTTTTAATAAAATTTTCCACTTTTCTCTTTCTTTAGAATTTCTTAAAGAACTTGGAAAACAGTAAAAATTGAAAAGACAATTACAACCACATTGTTCTTTTTTTCAAACCTTCATGACTACATTACATTATTGTTTTTTCCACTTAAAAAGTTTATAATTGTTATTCGAACACCCTATTACTGGACAGTTACCTCTGTTACCCATCGTGTTGAATTCAAAAGATGAGATAAATACAGATAAATACTAATTCAAATACAGATATTTAGGAAGTTTTTTGACTTTTTACCCACACAATCAGTTCAGTCCCCGCTGCGCAAAATGATAGAATTTAAGTTGGATAGGTGTATTCCATAAGCAAAGTTCATCGAGGACTTTAGAAATTCCTTGAGCAATAGTTTTTTCCTTGCCATCTACCAAACCCAGGACATCCAGTTTGATTTCTCTTCTTTTATTTTTAAGGACGACTACTTGATAATTGATTCCGTTGATGTGCTTGTCATCAAAGTGTAAGGAACAACTTTCCATATACAACTTTCCAATTATTTTCTTTTTTCAGCTTGATTGCCTCTTTGTTGACTTGTAAATAGCTGATTGACATGGAGTTGGGATGTCAAAGTCTTCTTTTTCTCCATAGTTTTCATATTCAGCCTCAGAGTATTGGCCTGTAGAGTATCCCACTGTTTCTTTGCTTTCCACTTCAAGATGGTACAATTGCTTGTCCTCGGAAAATAACCATGATGTTCCATCCACTTTAGTAGTATCAAAAATTTCATCGAGGGGTTTGTAGCTTCCCCGATTGACACATTCATTATAAAGTTTCAGTATTTTCTCAAGCTTTGCTTGAATAACTTAGTCAAATACATTAGGAAACTTCGGTTAATCTTTCACAATTTAGTGACTTCTTTAGAAATTTCTGCTATTCGCTCCTTTTTTCCTTAGATTTTTGGTCCAAGGAAATGGTAGCGTCGAATAATTTGCTTTTGGAGAGGCATTTTGCACTTTTTTTTTTAGTGAATATTCTTCCATAGGGACCATTCTTCTTCTTTTATGAGAGTCTTCATATTTTACCAGATTCTTGGTCCAGACATCCTTGTTCTTCTGAATGCTACAATCGCTAGGCTTGTACGTCGCCAAGTGTTGCTCCTGTAATAACTAAAAAATTAGACAAGCAACTATATGTCCACAGTTTAATTTGTTCTAGAATATTCTAAATTGTTCCAGAATGTTCTAAAGTCCTCTAAAATATTCTGGAATTTTCCAAAATGTTCTAAAGTTCTAAACACTTCTAATCTACACAAGTTTTAAATAACTTTCAGCAAAGCCCCATGTATTAGTATTAGCAGTAACAAGATTAAATAAATGACAATTCGTTATTTTAATTGCGGGTGAGCTTTTTTTACAACCTAGAGGAATTGAACATGTTTTCAACAGGAAATTTTTCATAACCCTAATGCATATATATATATATATATATATATATATATATATATATATATATATATATATATATATATATATATATATATATATATATATATATATATATATATATATATATATATATATATATATATATATATATATACATATATATACACCCTCTGTTCCAAAATACTGTGCAAAATAAACTGTTTTTAATTTAAAACATTTTTTATATAAAATTTAGATCTTTTTCTATAATATTGTGAACCTTTCATAGCAATAATATTATCTTATACCAACACACCAATAATTTCTAAAAAAGGATGTTTTTTTTATGAAATATTTTGTTCCAAAATACTGTTCCGATTTGTTAAACATGAATTATTAACTTGAAAATTTAATAACATTCTAACATTTTTAGTGGAAAAAAACTATATATAGTATAAGCTTTTGAAAAATTCTTATTTTGTATTAAATTATTTAATAGTGGTTAAAGCTATTTAGTTTAAATATTTCATGCTTAATAGATGCCTTTATTTGTTTTTAAATCTGTAACAAAAAAATCAAGATTTATTGCTTGCGCTCTTATTGCATTTACTGCGATAACAATAAACTTAGAAACAGACAATATTTTGGCTTAAAATGATTTTAAATGTGTTTTGAATATTTTATTTAGCATCTTCATATATTGTATCTTCATACATAATTCTCTTCTTGCTGGATCATCAGAAAGAGAACTCTTCCTAATGATTCAGCAACGGTGAAACTTAAAGTTGAAGAAAAAAGTTAGATAAGTGTTTTTTACTAATTTATATATATATATATATATATATATATATATATATATATATATATATATATATATATATATATATATATATATATATATATATATATATATATATATATATATATATATATATATATATATATATATATATATATATATATATATATATATATATGTATATATATATATATATATATATATATATATATATATATATATATATATATATAAATATATATAACACACACATGTAAGAATATGCTCCGCGATGGAGATCTTAAGAAAATATATTTATGTTAATGTAATTTTGTAAAAGATTATTATATAGAAGTAAGCGATAATAAAGGTTGTTTTACTTCATCAAATTAGCAACAAAAATAAAAAAAAAAGAGGAATTAAATAAACATTATATTTACCTTGACTATAAAAAACCTTAATCTGACAAACTTTTCACCAGTTTTATGTACGGAAGATGCAAGTAAGTTATTTTCTAGCTGAAAACGCTACATTAAAAGATTCGAGTTACTTTACGATTCACTCATAATTACAGATGATAAGCGAAAACTTTCGTTACTTCTTACTTAAATTGGAGATAACACTTACGAAATTTATGAAAACATTGAACCACAAGATACGCTGATCACATACTAGAAAGCTGTCGAAACTTTTAATAAACACTTCAAACCCCAAGTAAACCCGAGCTATGAAATTTTTATCTTCCGTAAAATGAATCAACGTACAGATGAAACCACTCAGCAGTTTTTCGTTCGATTACCCGAACAAGCTCTTTAATGCGAGTTTGTCAATAAAGATACAGAAATTAAACAACAAATTGAGCTTAGTACAAACATTTCAAATCTTTGTAAATACAGTTTTCAAAATCCTAATAAAACTTTACAAGATTTGTTAACTACTGCAAAAACATTCGAACAGATGGACAATCAAATAGAAGAACTGGAGAAAGAAACGAATAAACAAAGCGAAGTAAATACAGTCAAGAAAACAAACTTACCAATAATCAGTAAAGAACCACATGACATTATAAATAAGTCACTGAAAAAAATTTGTTATCGATGCGGAACTGATTTCCCGCACATCAATGCATGTTTAGCCTTAGGAAAAACTTGCTACTCCTGCGGGAAAATTGTACATTTTGCAACAGTCTGTAAAAGTAAGAAACAAAAAGAACAGAATACAACAACACATCGAGAGAAATACCAAAGAAATGAACAAATCTATACGAAACCAATAAATACAATTTACAAAGATATCAATGAATCCGAAAATCCTCGTGCAAAGTTAAATCAGGGAGACTTGTGCTCTGTAAATGCTAACAAGATAAATACTGACGCAGTCGAAAACTTGGAGGTAACGATTAATTTATAAAATATACCAATAACCGTATTAATAGATATCGGAGCTTCTATCAATATTTTAAACTTTAAAACATTTGAAAAGATAAATAGTTTAATCAAAAGACCGCTTCGCCCATATAAATCTAAAACACAGATTATTACTTACGAGGATAACAATCCAAAACTTAAAATTGAAGGGCAAATCAATGCTGTGATAGAAAGTGAAAAGAAATTCCTTCAGCCCATATTCCTCGTGATTAAAACGCACCTCATAAATCTATTTTTTGGAAACGACGCCAAACTACTCGATTTAATACAATTGAATAAAGTTCTAGTAAATACTGACGTCAATGAGAAACTTTCAAACAAAAAAAAGACAATAGAAAATAATTATGGCGACAGTAAACAACAAATTTGCCATTCCATGCAGAAAATTAGCAAATTAAACAATTCTCTCCTTCTAAACGTTCAAAAACGATTACAACCGCTTATAAACTCATACAAAAGTTCTGCTTTTAGCGGGAAAATGGGAAAACTTTTTAACTACCAAGTAAAGCTGAAAATAAATGAAAGTATACCACCAGTCACACAAAGAGAAAAGAGGACTCCTTTTGCACTTAGAGAAAAAGTTAAAGATGAACTTACAAAACTTGAAGCAGAAGGAACAATTGAAACGATAACGAACGAAGCGACACCCTGGATAAGTCTAATGGTAATTGTTCCAAAAAATGACGGTAACCTAAGAATTTGCGTAGACATGCAAGCGTCTAACAAAGCTATTGGAAGAATGCGTTTCCCGACTCCAACCCTAGACGATGTTATTATAAAACTTAAAGGCTCAGCCGTTTTCTTAAAACTAGATTTAATGAAGGCATTTAACCAGCTCGGACTTGCGCCGGAATCGAGATTAATTACTACTTTTCAATCCGAAACTCAAATTAAATGTTTCACAAGACTTAATTTTGGAGTAAATTCTGCGCAGAAGGAACTACAAAACGCTTTACAAGAAGTTTTGAAGGATATAAAAGAAACTCTTAATATTTCTGACGATGTTTTAATATTCGCTTTAAATGCAAAACAACACGATTCAATATTACACAAAGTATTAGAAAGATTCAAACAGAGGTTTAACTCTAAACTTTAAAAAATGCTTATTTGGAAAAGAAAAAGTCAAATATTTTGGATTTATATTTTCAAAAAAGGAATGCAACCAGATCCTAAAAATCTTGATAATATCAAAAACATGCCTATACCAAAAAATACTAAAGCTCTCTAAAGCTTTCTCGGGCTTATGAACTATTTTAAGCGTTTCATTCTACGCTACAGTACAATTACTTTTCCTTTACGAAACCTTCTTCATAAAGATTCATCATGGAGCTGGAACTTTGAGTGCCAGCGTGCGTTCGATAAATTAAAAACGCTATGACATCAAACTCATGCGTTGGGTACTTCGATCCCAACAAAGAAACTACATTCTTCACCGATGCAAGTCTTGTAGGCATATCAGCAATCATTGTACAAAACACGCCAAATAAACAAGACTTTAAACTCATATCTTATAAGTCAAAAGGGCTGTCACCTGCACAACAACGCTACTCTACGATGGAAAGAGAATGTTTAGCTATAGTATACGCCTTCGAACATAACAGGACATACCTGTTTGGACACCCTTTTAAAATGTACAGCGATCACGAAGCTATTGTGAAGGTTTTAAACAACCCAAATGCTACAGTACCACTTCGCATTGAGCGTATGACTTTACGATTACAGGGATACTCTTTTGATTTACACTACATCCATGGAAAGCATAATTTCTGATTATCCAAGTCGACACCCGGTAGACCCTTGAAAACGAAAAGCTAGAAAAATGTTAACTTTACTGCTGAATACGCATGTCCTAAAGCCCTTTCACTACTAGATATTCAAAGAGAAACCAAAGCCAATCCTATTCTACGAATACTTACAGAGTTAGTCGCCACTAATACCTGGTAAAAACGAACACATTCGAATTGTCCTCCAAAAATAAGAAAGTTTCAAAAAGAGTTACTTGCTTGCCGAAAGATTAGCCAAGAACTTACAGTAAATCAAACAGACATCATCCTAAAAGCAAATTGAATTATAATTTCACAATCACTAGAGATTACGGTTATACAACTGGCGCATAATTGGCACTACTGAGACAGAAAGTTTACTTTCCTGGCCTAGTAACTAATATAGAACAATATATTAAACAATGTGCAATTTGTCAAGATCTTGGTAAACAAAATCCACCAGCCAAACTATTAATCACATCAATACCATCGGAAGTTTGGCACACACTTAACATAGATTACCTTGGTCCTTTACCGAACGAATTTTATTTCGTTGTTCTCATAGACCATATATCAAAATTTCCAATTGTTGATTTTATAAATAATATATCCGCTGACCATCTCATTGATTTTCTACAGAAAACAATCGCAGTAAATGGAATACCGAAAAAATTTATCAGCGATAATGGAATACCTTTACTTCATTGAAAATAAAGATATTTTTTAACAAACTGAATATTGAACATAAATGAATTACGTCGCTTTTGCCGCAAGCTAACTCACAAGCCGAATCATTCATAAAACCACTTATGAAAATAATACGAGCAGCACACATTGAACGAAGAGACTGGATAAAGCAGTTATACAACTTCCTGTTTTCCTACCGTACCACTCCCCATTGCACAACTCGGATACCACCATCTACACTCATGTTCAATCGCCTCACAGGTTTCACAATACCCTCATTACAGACAAAGGTTGATACATATATTAATGATCAAGCCAAGAAGAGACAAGAAAATGCTAAGTTATACAGAAAAAAATACCACGATTTAAAATACCACGCAAAAAATCCAAATTTCAATATTGGAGATACAGCACTGATAAAACAAAAAAGATATAACAAAACTACGGCACCGTTTGAGTTTAAACCCTACACAATTACGGCTAAGAATGGTACAATGATAACTGCCAAATCTCCCGCTGATAACTCGCAAAAAACTCTGAACGCTTCACACATAAAGAAAATACCAATGGATATACAATTCAATCCGACACCAATTAAAGAAGAGGGAGACGAGGAATACTCTCAGAATGAATCAGTTTCACCAGAAAAGGAAATAACAACTATGTCGATGCAACAAAGCCATTATCAAGAACCGAATCTGAAAACATATCCAAACAGAGAAAGATGTCCTTTAGAATCATGGAGGAAATATTAAAACATTGCCGAACTTAAATAGTAAAAAATTTCATTTAAAGAAAAAGAGGAAGATGTAAGAATGTGTTCCGCGATAGAGATCTTAAGAAAACTATATGTTAACGTAATTTTGTAAAAAGTTATATAGAAGTAATCGATAATAAAGGTTTTTTTACTTCATCAAAACACACACACACAAATCGTTTCACAAAACCTCTTCTAAGATTGATATTTTTGTTGGTATTGTATATGTTTTAATGTATTTTTTTATTATTTATATTGTATCATTGAGAGCACCTAAATCAGTGATGAAATAGATAAGCTATTTCGAGACGATTAAATCAATAAGTTGTTTTGAGATTTATTCATTGATATGAACAGCACAACTACAAGTGTGGATGTGTATCGATTTTCAATCAGAAATCTGAACATCCATTTGAGCTCATTACTAATAATACATTTAAAAAAACCATGTCTTTGTCACAAACTGCACATAGGATGATAATTCATGGTGCTTCTTTTATTAAATATTTAAAGTAACCTCGGTTCTTTGTCTGAGAGTGCTATTGCAGAAAGAAAGAAAGAACACAAAACTGTACGAGTTGGTCATATGTCTAACTTTCTTGACAGAAAACACAAGGAATACAGCTAATTGTTTGTAAATGACATCTGATATGTACCTCTATTGAATCGATGTATACAAAAACGTTCTTAGTCATAAAAACTATTTTTTCGAAGAACGAAAAAAAACTTATCAAATCCAAAATTATTACTTAAATAAATTCAAAAAAAATCTGGGTGCTTTTTGACATCTTTAAATATTAGATTTGTTAAAATATATATCAAAATTTGTGATATATATATATATATATATATATATATATATATATATATATATATATATATATATATATATATATATATATATATATATGTGTGTGTGTGTGTGTGTTATACATAGTTGTCTGACTTAGAATCTTTATATATGTGTTAGAATATATATATATATATGTGTTATACAAAGTTGTCTGACTTGAAATCTTTTTGTTTACATGCGTTAAGGATAATAACAAAAAGCTTGTCTTTTATATATTTATTCATTTTTTGTACAAAAAACTATTAAAAATCAAAGGTCAGTTACTCATGTAAACAAAATCTTTTTGTTTACATAAGTTAAGGATAATAACTAATGAGTTAACGATAATAAATTTTGTACAAAAAACTATTTAAAATCAAAGGTCAAACTATTTCACATATTAAATCACACAATGTGTAAATGGACCGATCACAAAGCCTTTGTCAGACACCTCACTGAATATCGTGTTCCTCTTCCACGTCATTCGCCTTGTCGGTTGTTGAGCAGCACATGAGTTCATTATAAAAACCACTGAACTCATCCGAAACATATTGCGTTAGCTTCCTAATATCCTGCAGTTTCACTCTTTTTATCGGAACATTACCCAATGGGTAGTACACATTTTGCAGAAACTCGTCGATGCGATCGACGACTTGAGATATCTTGTAAGTTTGGACCATCAGCCTATCAATGAGTGGCCTACAGAAAATTACACCTGAAGAAGTACCGTAAGTGAAGTGCATTAGAGAACTTATTCCAAGGAACTTTCTTTCCCCGTGTTTCTTCCGAAATGCAAGATTTTTTGTAGAATGTTGGCTTTTGAAAATCTACAATATCTTCTGTTGCGACTTCTTCAACAGTAAACTTACCAGTAGTACTAGAAGTAATGATAAGTTCAGTTATCTGGTGAACAGTGTACACCTTGTCATACCTTTTCAATTTTCTTTTTATTACCGCGAAGTCCCGGTCACAAGGTAGGTACGAGTGACCTCTTATCGGGTAGTATTGCTCGGTTCGATCAAATTAGCCAGTATCTGTGAGAGCCAAAAAGACTCTGTTTAGTGCATGGTTTTTATTTTGACCTCCACAGTTATCTGAGTAGACATGGACTTCAGTAAACTGTGGAGGAGCAGACATTAGGTAATTGTACACAAAAGAGCACACCTTATAAGGACTTTTTCTGGCTGTGCCTTCATGGTACACATAAACATGACCTTTATTGAATTTCACATCGTGAATAGAGAAAAGGTTAACAGATAGCTGTCTGAGGTAAGAGGTTTCCTTGACTGGTATCATCGATAAAGGGATATTTCGCATGTAGTCAAATGCAATCGCTAAGACATGCAGTTCATTTTGTTTTGTCTCCGAGTTGCTTTTATTTTGGAGCTTGTTGTAAAACTTTTTCGATCAACCTTTGTGCAGCATCAGCTCAGTAGCAGCATTTCTCTTTGCTGCATCACCGAGATGAGGGCTTCGTAATTTTAAGTTAAACTCCTCATAGGTGCAACAAGAGTCTATCTGGGGACGGCCAAATCTTAACGTAAAGTTGTCCTTAAAGTAGCCTAAAAAATATTTGTAGCTACATTTTGCTTCAGGATGTTTTTCTTTAAACATTGGGTACAAAATTTTGACATGTAGTCTAGCATCTAGGTAATAGCTTTACCCGCATATTTGCTCTGTTTCACCGGATAACTTTCGATATGTTCTTTTATCAAAAGTCTTACATTGCCCCTGATTGCATTCGTGTCTAATATTTTCCCTCGAAGGTCCTTTTGTTGATTTTCCTAATACCAATATGGAGCGCAATCGTCGAATACAACAATTTTTAATACCAAAAAGGCTTTTAAAGGCATCTACAAATACTTTTTCTTTGGCATCCCCACCAAAACCTCGTATGTAAATAAAAAGTCACGAGCTACTCTTCCTTCGGCACCTTCCTTTCTGGGTCGATGAGTTTTCACCTTCATGTTTGTAATAAATATTGAGGTATGCTGATATAAATATTGAGGTAGGCCTAAATGCCATAGCCAAACTCTAAAAAACGAAGTTTTAGTAATTTGGCTATAACATTTAGCTACTGTTTAAGGTCAATTCACTAGCCTAAATGGAACGATATGGAACGTGTTGGATTAGTTTTGTCTAAGACGTTTTTATGAAAACATGTTGTATGATATGCTATAATAGGCCTAAACAAACTGTTAAAAGGCTAATTGGGTATTGAAGTTGCAATACAAATCTCACCTGCAATCAGTTCCAACAGTAGTAGCAGGTACAGTTCTTCCTTTGTAGTAAATGTACTCTTTACCTTTCACTCTAGCTTCTTTAACAACGTTCCTTTTCCACATAGCCTCATTTTTAACCTTTCTTTCACTGCTAGTACTAGGTTCTTCATCCATTTTAAGTCTTTTTCATTAAAACAATGAGATGAATAATAAAATAAGCCCAAATAACCTCAAACTCGTAACCAAAACAAAATAAAAATTGGATTAAAAACATCTGACAGCTACCAGCAGAACACAGCTGGTTTACTCAGTACTGCCAACGGAAACCTTCTAAGCCACTGACCTAGAACCTTTTAGTTTACAGACAATATTTTAGCTTTCTATTCAACGTGTACTATACAATAGTGGAACTGTCTTCAAAGAACAAATTTTCATCAAAAAGTCAAATATTAAAAAAAAAATGACTTAGAACGTTTTTGTATACATTGATTCTATTGCAAACAAGCAAAAAAAAAAAAAAAAAATTTATAAAAAGAGTAAAATTTAACTATTTTATTTATTTAAAATAAAGGTAAAATAAGGTAAAATGCAAGCATATTTTTTGAATGTTATGCATAACATTCAAAATATTCAAAACAAAAAATAACAAAACTTTGAATTGTTATTATAAGCAATATTAAGATTTCTTTATCCCAAAAAAAAATTGAAAAATTAAAAAATTAATATTGTTTATAATAACAATTCAAAGTTATGTTATTTTTTGTTTTCAAAAAAAGTTTAAGAAATAATTTTATAAATGTTAACTAGTAATTAACTAGGAAAAACTATATCATAAACTAAAATGTTATACTGATGAGCTGTTCCGCTTTGAATTTTTTAAAAAACGGCTATTTTCATAGCCACAAGTTATTAAAATATCTATTAAAATAATATGTTGAGGAACTTTGTAAGAAACCATAGATCAAAGAATCAGCTGAAAGCAGATTTGTTTATTATTTTAGAAAGTTTATATTCAATGATATTGATTATTATTAAATCGTGTTTAAGATATAGTTTGTAAAATACTGTCAAATATTGGCACTTTTTTTCTATTTTTTGAATAACATTATACGAACTTTACGCAATTTACCGGATTAGTCTGAAATTAGTCCGGATGAACAAAAATAAAAAATACAATAAACATTTATTTTTTTTATAAAACCAAATAATTTTATTTTAAATATAGAAATATAAACAAAAAATCTTGAGAAAAATTAGTTCAATATGTTGAATGCTTTTCTATTTATAAGCCTATTTCCTCATTTTGTATTAGAGCGACGCATGCTCGGAGCAGCGATACTATTTATTTACGCTATACTAAAACGCTAAAAATTTGTCGTTTATTGTTTGTTTTAATTAGTTTTCTTAACGATTTCTTCTATTTACGTAGTTCGTTTTAACTATTTTTTTTAACGATTTTTTTTATTATTACCGCTGACCTCGTGTTTGTTTTGCGCGGACACACACACAAAAAAAAAACTAAAACATAACCGACAAGAAAGCGTGTTAAACAAAATGTCGCAATAATAATAGAATAAACTTTTAAATATAATAGTTCAGTCAGAGGCGTAGCAAGGGGAGGCCAAAAAGGCGAAAATATAATAAAAATAAATGAATTCACAACTCAGATCCAGAGCCAACAGTGACTAACAGTCATACGACTACAAGATCCCACAATGAACTTTAAAGATGCAGCATTTGATATGAAAATATTGGAAAATTATGTCAAAGAATTTTGTGATCATTTGTGCCAAAATGCAATTGAGTATAACAAGGGCAGATGTATGGAATGGGGGGTTGAAGTTGAGAGGAGAGTCAGGCGACGGCGAAAAATGCCAGGTGAAAGGGCTGGAGATAGTGGCCTCTCCGCTGAAGATAAAGTTAGCAGAGTTTTGAAAATGATATTGATCGTTTCAAACAAGAACTAACAACTCGCTTTAGACAATTAAATGATCTCAATGAAAAATCTGGATTCCTGCTCGATGTGAGAATATTACTAAAGAAGAATGGTAATGAAAATCAAGAAAGTTTGTAGTAACATTGTTTGGATCTGGGAAACCTTTGCAGTACAGATATCAGTGGAGCAGAATTATTTATTGAAATCGCAGACTGTCAGATGCTGCTTAAATCTCGTGGGGCCCAATACCAATAACTCCGCTGGAATTACTTTCATTTATTTTGTCATACGGAGATGACATTTTTACAAACTTATGCATTGCATTACAAATCTTGCTCACAATTGCAGTGTAAATAGACAGCTGCAAACGTTCCTTCAGCAAGTTGAAACTTATTCTTTCATATCTAAGAGCTTCAATGGGGCAGCAACGTCTTGTTAATTTGGCAAACCTTAGTGTCGAAAGAGAAAATCTAGAATCAACAGACTTTGACGACATAATTGATAAATTTGCTGCAGTTAAAGCTAGAAAAATCAAATTATAATTTATAAATAGTTATTGATTATTGGATCTGATCTGCCACTTTCAACGACTAATTCACATGAACCATAATGGATACGTAATTGAAAACATGAGTTAAATTGAGTTTGCGTTATGATTAGCATTTGCATTTTTTATACTAAAATTGTCATATACTTGGAAACATTAAATTTTTTTTCAGTTCACATGTCTGCTTCAAGGGGGCGTCATTTTTCAGCGTAACCCTAGCTACGCCTCTGAGTTTAGTAAACTAAAAAATTGACAGGTCTGCACAAGAATCATTTCGTTATTATAATTTATAATGATAAATGAATTATAAAATAATCGAATGATTTCGAAACTTTGTGTGATTTGTTATTAACATATGTTTTGCTGCTATAATTTAAACAAAATTCACGTGTTTAAAATTTAAACTGTGATTCAATTTTTTATAAAGTTTTAAATAATTGAAAGCGTTAAAACAAACTACGTGATTTAATATATATTGATAAATAAATTTCTGTTAACAAATTATTGACATGATTATTGCTTTTATTTGACCAAATATTGGGTCGTTCAGACAATAAAAGGGATTGATGAAAAGTTGTGATAAAGTGATGAAGAGAAAGATTATAACAATAAAAAACTTAACTATATTTGTGAGTCAGTAGGCCTACAGTAGGCCTACTCACCAGGATATTTCTGGGATCCCGGTGGGCCAGTCGAGCACTGTTGTTAATTATCTATTTAGAAATATAGGGGATAGCGGGGTAGGTTGTCACGCGGGTTGGTTGTCACAAAGTTTATTACAGGAAATGTAAATAAGATATAGAAATTTCAAATCATACAATGGAAATGTTATATAAAAAAAATATTTTTACAGTAATTTTCATTTTTTTTTAGCGGGTAGAAGAAAAGTTATTCGTTTTTATAGGTTTTTGATATGAAAAAGTTAAATTTCGCCTACTCGGAAATTTTCTTTTACCAAACGAAAATTATTTTATTGTGTTTTGAATGTAGATTTATAAAGTACTTTATTCATTTGAGTAACTTAATCCATAAAAAATTATCATGAAATTCTCACGCTTTTAGGTAAATGTACAGGTGTCCAGCAACTTACTCAGAAGGGGTTGCTTGTCACAAAATATATGGGGATGGTTGTCACAATTGCCTCGACTCCATGCGCTGCAAATTAAACGCCGCTTGCAGATTATTTAGTGGCTTTATTTATTTGTCCGCATTATTTAAATGTTTAAGATATTATTTAAAAATCTAAAGTCAAAGTGTTATATTTGTTTAACTAAATATCTGTAATCTAAATTATTTTTATTTCAACGTGCATAACTTTAGATTGCGATCCAATGTTTAGCATAATTAAAGAAAAAGGATTACAGAAGTTCAACTGTTTATTGTTTTGTTTACAAACTAAACAACTAGCTGTTGTTTAGTTTGTAAAACTGTCTGTTGTTTTGTTTGTGCATTGTTTATATTTAGTGGGTTTATATATATATATATATATATATATATATATATATATATATATATATATATATATATATATATATATATATATATATATATATATATATTTTAATGTTTTGTTTACATTATTTGCAAATATTTTTCTTTGCTTAGTAATAAACATGGTACGAAATTTTAAAAGAAAAACTAATAGAGGTTATACTTCTGGAGATGTCATAATGTGTGCTGTTAAAGATGTAAAGATTAATAACATTTCTATTAGATTAGCAGCAAAAAACCATGGCATTAATTACAGAACATTAGCACGTTATTGTAAAAAAATTATTATTACCAACCCATCACATGGTTCTATAGCAGATCTAATTGACAAAAATGAAAACCCCACCTCCCTGAATGTTATAGGACACAAAAGTCGATTGATATGCCAGAAAAAGTAGAAAAAGAACTGGTCACCTACCTGTTGCGAGCAGCAGATATACATTTTGGTTTAACTCCTACCGAAGTAAAAAAACTTGCTTTCCAGCTAGCAATTAAAAATAATATGAAGGTTCTCAATTCTTGGGTTGCAAAAGGAACAAGCTGGTAAGGATTGGTTTACAGGGTTTACATTGGTTTATAAAGCGCCGTTCAAATATTTCCATTAGGCAACCTCAAGCTACTAGTTTAAGTCGAGCGACAAGTTTCAATAAGCAGAATGTTGCATCATTTTTTAGCAATTTGCAGTACTGTATGCAAAAATACTCGTTCTCACCAAATGACATTTGGAACATGGACGAAACAACTGTACAGCAACCTAAAAAGGTTATTGCGAAAAAAGGATTAAAACAAGTAGGAGCCATCACGTCAGCTGAAAGAGGAACTCTTGTAACATTAGCATGCACAATAAATGCTATTGGAAATAGCATTCCACCTTTTTTATTTTTTCGTAAAAACTTTAAAGATCATTTCCTAATCAGTGCACCAACAGGAAGTGCAGGAGATGCAAATCCAAGTCGTTGGATGAAAGAAGAAAACTTTGTAAAATATCTAAAACATTTTGTAGGCAATACAAAATGTACTAAAGAAAAGCCTTGTTTATTGTTGCTTGACAATCACGAAACCCATCTTAGTATTGAAGGATTAGATTTGGCAAAAAATAATGGAATAGTAATGCTTACCTTCCCTCCACATTGCACACATAAGTTGCAGCCCTTGGATAAGGCAGTTTATGGTCCTCTCAAAAACTATATAAATACTGCTATGACATCATGGTTAGTAATGAATCCTGGAAAAACTGTTACAATATATGATATTCCAATAATAGTAAACATTGCATTTTAAAATGCTGTATCTCCTCACAATATTTTAATTTGTTTTGCTGCAACATGGTATTTACCCGTTAAATCCTGATACTTTTACTGAAATTGATTACTGTCCTAACTATGTAACTGATCGCCAAGACCCACCTTGTTTACAGGCTGATTCAAATAAAAAAGACAGTGAATCTTATTCAATGCAACCAGAACCAGCAAATAAAAGATTTAAAGAATCTATTCAGATACCAGATAATCAGGTAGACATAACAATAGAAGATCCAGTTGTATCAAATAAAACCTCTAATCAGAACCCAATCACTACATTAGGTTTTAACAATTCAATCATACCACCTGAGAGTATTAGGCCTCTGCCTAAAGCAGGCCCGAGGTTAGCATCAAAAAGAGGTAGGAAAAAGCGGTCAACTATGTTTCTTACTAACACGCCTGTCAAAGCATGGCTTGCTAATTATAAAAAGAAGAAAACTAATAAAAAAAATTTTATTAGGAATTGTAAATCATTTACGAATGGAAGTAAAAAAGAATTAATAAAAGCAAATCTTACTACGAAAAAACCTTCTATAGTCTTAAATTCATCTGAAGATGAAGAGTATCTATGCATCTATTGTTTTGAATCATTTTCTAACAGCAGATCAAGAGAACAGTGGATTCAATGTCAGGTTTGCCAAAAATGGGCTCATGAAGAATGCACACCAGGCTTACAACAGTTTGTTTGTGAATTGTGTTCTTTATCCAATAATTTTTAAAAAACCAAATTTAAAAACATTTATAGTGATAAACTAAATTTGTTAAATGTGTTATATTTAAGATATATATATTTCAGTTTATAGTATTTTATTTTTATTTTTCTTAGTAAAACATAAACGAAATTAATCTGTACTCGTTTTACATTAAATTCTTATCTAAACTTGTCAAAATCCAAATGTGACAATCAACTCCGCACCATGTGACAACCTACCCCGTGAGCGGGGCTAGTTGTCACACAGAAGCGGTCTTTGAAAAAGGATTTTACAGCAATAAATATTTCACTCAATGTCATAAAAGTATTATAATAGTTACTGGAAATAGTTAAACTAGCTTTGTGCAAAGTTTGGCATTGATTGGATGAAAATTAAAAGCTGAGCAGCCTAAAATGTAAAATGTGTGACAACCAACCCCGCTCTCCCCTACCCTAAAAATTTTCCGAGATCCGGTCAAGACAAATTGTTCTCTGATAAAAATCATTTTTAAAGATGGTTTTTAAATAACTAATAATATTGTTAACAAAATAATCTTTAGTTAAATAAAAAACATATTACTTTCTTCATTTAACTAATTTATTTATTTATTTTTTTTAATGTAAAAGTTTGTAAATAGTATATTATTTTTTTTTATTTTATTAAATTTCGTAACTATTATTTTCATAACATTCATTGTTTTTTAAAATCCATCTTTACAATGACATTATTTTAGAACTTGAAGCTCGAATTAAATTCTCAGCATATTGTATTTAATGAGTTATTACTTGATTCAAAGTAAATCAAATTAAATATCACAAACTTAGTCAATAAAATATGATTTCAAAACGGCTTGATTGGAAACTGGGTGAGTATCTGGAAAGATAAGGTTTGAAATTTTTTCGGACAATATCAAATCTAATAACTTTATATTTTCTGAAGAAATTTTTAATTAACAATAATAAAAAAACTATTCGTTGTAAATATAATTAGTTGGTTGAGTACTTAAGTTGAGTTATGTAAGTTAAGTCGCACAATATTTAATTGAGTAATA
>NW_025896161.1:7500-40676 GCF_022113875.1 Hydra vulgaris | reverse complement strand
TCATTCTATCTATGTTAAACTGACGTGCTACAACATTCAGTTGTGTTACTTCTAAAACTTTATTAACAGCTACTTTCATTGTTTCACTTGGTATAGCAACTTTATTTGTTTTTTTAATTCTATTTCTAACCATTTTAAGATCTGTAAAAAAATATATCAATAAAAACATATGTTTTTAATAAATGCTAATATTTAACATAATAATATTATGTTAAATATTTTTTAATTATTATGTTAAATATTATTCTTTTGATATTATAAAATAATAGTATTATTATTACTAGCTTATAACATAAGTAGATTTAAAAAATGAAATGCTAAAAGCTATTGTTTGTTTATATATAGTTTTTTTTTAAATTATAAATACAATTCCATTCGTTTAACTGTATTGCTTATAAACAAAAACATGGGGCACTTCGTCTTCTATGGGGCACTTTATCCTCCGATCAATGGGCCCCGCATAGTCAAAGATCAATGTACCCCAATAGGTATAGGTAACATATTGATAGCAATATCTACTTTATAAATTGCAGCCAAATAAAAATTATATATTATATTATACACCTAACACTTACAAATTTAAAATAAAATTGTTGTTAACCCATACAGACATCTAAATAAAAATATATTTGAATTATAGTACGATTTAAAAAAATCACTTTTTATGACGAAAAACAATATTTTCTTTATTTTTTTTGACGCTGATAACCTTATGAAAAAATATTACAAATAATCAATTAGGGAAGCATAATGGTTAATTAAATTGCAACCTCACTTCTAGTAAGGCAAAAATGAACGAGAAAAAGCCAAAAGATCATACTGCCCCGGCGATCAATGCGCCCCCATCTCTCCTACATATATATATATATATAATATATATATATATATATATATATATATATATATATATATATATATATATATATATATATATATATATATATATATATATATATTTATATATATATATATATATATATATATATATATATATATATATATATATATATATATATATATATATATATATATATATATATATATATATATATATATATATATATATATATATATATATATATATACTATATATTATATATAAGTATATATGTATGAGCCGAAAGTAAGGTAGTTTAAAAAGATTAGGAACATTTATTGCTAATTGGTAACAACAAATACATGTTATTATATAAAAATAAAACAATTAATGACTGTTTATAAATGTATTCACTCTGGGTTTATAAAAGCTTAAAATAAAATAAAAATGACAAGTAAAATAAATGTCAAACGTAACGCTAAAAAGTTTATAATATTTTGTATGAAGATTTTTGTTATTGATTTATTATAGTGTTTTAAAACCTTCACATTTCTATAAAAAAATTTCTTCGAATTTTTAAAGTAATTTTTGCAGTTAAAAATTAAATACGGTTTTTTCAAAGAGATTTTAAAAAAAAGTGGGGGGGTGGGGGATGACGTATCTGTTTTTATCTGAATTGCCAACCACTAAATATAGATCCAATTTTGCCGTCTCCTTAACAATTTTTCTATTACGCAATGTACATATATAAATATATATATATATATATATATATATATATATATATATATATATATATATATATATATATATATATATATATATATATATATATATATATGTACATTGCCCTGTATATATATATATATATATATATATATATATATATATATATATATATAGTTATATATATATATAGTTATATATATATACATATATATATATATACATATACAAATATATATATACATATATATATGTATATACATATATATATATATATATATATATATATATATATATATATATATATATATATATATATATATATATATATATATATATATATATATATATATATATGTATGTATATTCAGCGTCATCAGCTAACAATAATACGTTTCAAAATAACATTAAACAAACCGTTTAGAGAGAAGACATTAAAAACCGTCAAATATAAAAACTAATAAAACAATATTTTTTTTTTTTTTTTTAATTTTTATTTTAGGTGCCCCAAGAAGTCCTAACGGTCTTGTCACAGAGCACCGCGGAAGTGCATTTAACCAGGTAGTTCACGCCTCCTTCCTTACCGTGACGCGAAAATTTGTCCAGAGCTCGTTTCGAACCTGGGTCTCTTATAAAGCAAGCGTTCTAACCACTGCGCCACGGCCGCAATATAACAATGGCCGCAATATAACAATGATGTCAGTTATGCGCCATGGCCGCAATATAACAATGATGTCAGTTAAAATTTTGTCAAAATTGGTCTCTAAGTTCTTGTTTTAACCTTTTTCCCGTCATCTCAATTCAGAACACCATGCCCAAGGCGTATTTCATGTCGAACTCTTGTTTTGCTAATCTCCATGGATTCTCTCTTTTTTTTTTTCCTGATATCTGGAACGACTGCCAAGGTTTTAGGATTTAGCCAATCAAAGTTACCACGGCATGTTCTAGAATGTATCGCGTCTCCTGAACACGACCATTTTTAATATATACAAGCTCTTTGGTGTTCCGCACTTATTGAAATGACTTTATTTGTGATCTCAACAATATATATGTATATATATATATATATATATATATATATATATATATATATATATATATATATATATATATATATATATATATATATATATATATATATATATATATATGTATATATATATATATATATATATATATATATATATATATATATATATATATATATATATATATATATATATATATATATATATATATATATATATATATATATATATATATATGTATATATACACACACAAACATATATATATATATATATATATATATATATATATATGTATATATATATATATATAATTTCCGCATAAGCATTTAAGTTAGTAAACTCCTGGGTTTGAGTTCGGAGGTAGTTTTGTTTTGTTGTTGCATAATATGTTGTTTAAATTGGGAGCTGAAGTAAATTTAACTCTTATGTTTTGGTTTTTTTTAGATTTATTAGGTAATTCTTAAATTTGTTTGTTATATTATGAATTACTTCATAATTATTAGATCTTATTTGAGATTAAAGATATAAATTTATTTCATTAATTAATTTACTACTTGAATATAGTCCTTCTTTTGTTTCCCTTTGAGAATGTACTTATAATTTTTTTTTTGTTTTCTTTTATTATATTTTCAGTGATTTTGGTACGTTGTGGACCTTTTATTTTAAACGATTTTGGAATTATATTGTTTGATATGCTTTTTTGAGGATATACGAGTTGATTTTTACTGCCTAAAGTTATTTACAATTAAACACAAAAATCTCAAAAAATAAATTTGTTTTTTGTTCAAAAATGAATAGCAAACAACAAAAATCCAAAATCGTGAATTCCAAAAATTTTAAAATAGAATGGACGGTAGGTCCTAATGAAATTCAAATTTTCTTTGATGTAGTTAATTTGTATCCATCTGTACCAATCAATGTAGCAATTTCTGTTATTATTAACAGATTGAATGATGATTTTGACAAACAAGATTATTTTGCAAGGTAACCTTAAGAAAAAATGGGATTTTGCTTGCAATTTGAAATTTTTTGTAAAAACTGTGACGAAATTATTGACACAATCCAAACATCAGTAGTAAATAAAAGAAGTTCAGAAGTCAATCCACAAATTGTTGTTGCTTTTCGAGAGATATATAGGTTATACATTCATTAACGGTGTTGTAACTTTGATATCAACAAATAATCAAAAATATATAGACCATTTTGTTTTATCAAAACAATGCAAAGGTTGCGAATATTGGAACAAAAGAAAGAATGAACCTGGTTATAGTAACTGCCAAAATACTCACAATTGTCTCATTAACCACGTAAAATCTTCAGGATCAATGGAATCTGTGGGTGCCATTGAAATGCTTGGACGATCTGTGGAGAAGTACAAACTAAGGTATACATCTTATATTGGAGATGGAGACAAATCCTCGTATAAAATGATGTTATTAAGTCTGAACCATATGGACCTAATGTTAGTATTGATAAAAAAGAGTGTCTTGGGCATGTTCAAAAGCGTATGGGAACACGATTGCGAAACTTGCGTCAATTAATGAAACTAAATATACTGTCTGATGGGGGGTAATAATGGGTAAAGGACGATTAACAGATAAAGCCATAAATACTTTGCAGAACTGTTATGGTACTGCAATAAGACAAAATCTCAACAGCATTTATGAAATGAAAATTATTGATGAAATGAAAAAAAAAAAAAAAAGAGTATTTTTTCCTTAAAATATTATTAAAATATTATTGATGAATAATAATCCTCGATGTATAAAAAGCTAGTGCATGCGGCAGTCAAATAAATTAACAGGTAAATCGAATTACAAAGCTAAATTAAACCTTTCATTAGCAATAACAGAAATTTTAAAACCTACCTTTTAAGATTTAAGCAGACATGAATTATTATCCAAGTGTTTGCATAGACAGACGCAAAATAATAACGAAGCGATCAACAACTTTATTTGCAAAAAATGTCTTAAAGATGTTTATGTTAGCCCATGTACTCTTGAATTAGCTTTATTGTCTGCTGTTTTAGAGTTTAATGATGGAGCAACTGGGCTATATAAAGTTTTTAAAAAACTGCAGATAAAAACCGGTCGATTTATGCACATTGGGACAATTAAAAATAATTCAACTCGAATAGGTTATATGACCAAAAAGACTTCCACAGCAGGTATCAGTAGAAGAAAGATGCTGAGAGCAATAAAAAAAGGATTCATAGATAAAGAAAATGAAGAAGGAACATCATACTTTGCTGGTGCTTTTTAGAATGATAACAATTTTATTTATTTTTTATTACAAAATCTGTAAAAGCATTTTTCTTGTGTTTCTTTTTTTTTATACTTTGCCACACATTAAACACGTTTTCTCAACTTCTAATGAAGATTTTGATTTGAAATTTTCAGGAAATTGATGTTTCTTGATGTGTTGTCTGGGGTTTGTACCTCAACAAAGGTCTAATTTTTATATTAAGTACAATTTTTTATTTTTTTAGGTACTTTATTTTACTAATTTAAAAAAAAAATCTTTTATTTTATTATCTTTTGAAATATTTACCCGTTTTACACAAAAGTGGTTGAAACCCTAGTTAAAAGTTGTCCTAACATATCTTAAAAATTTGGAGTCAGTAGCATTTACCGAACTTTTATAATCTTGTTTGAAAATTTTTCAAAATGGCTGCTTAAATGTCTAACTACTCACTGGTTACTTTTTTTTTCAAAATTTCAAAATAATAATAAAAATATTTAATTAATATAAAATAGAATTTAATTGCAATTGATGCTCAATTACAACAATTTAAGCAACTTTATTTTAAGAGGATCTGCTACCATAAAAATATACCTAAAAAGCCATTAATATAGCCTTTGTTAACTCATTCCAACCAATATCTTACAAAAGATATGTAGATGACAGGCATGCTCGCTTCGATTCGAAAGAAAAACAAGAATTGTTTCTTAAAACTTTAAATGAACAAAACACCTCCATAAAATATACTGTTGAACTTGGAAACGAAAGAAAACAACTTCATTTTTCAGACATTTGCATTGCAAATACAATAAATGGATTTTATGGGTTTCAAGTACACTGTAAGAATGCGATGACAAATGTTCAAATAAAACCGAACTCCAACATCAACCCAAGCATAAACACAAGCATAAAGGTTTTTTCTGTAGAGCAAAACAGATCTGCACTCAAAAATATCTCTCACAAGAAATTGATACCCCCATAAATACATTTTTTCAAAACAGTCATTACAAAAGCAATCTTATTAAAGTTTGCGAAAACTATTTAGACCACGTTTCAATAAAAATACTGCATCTAATCAGTTATATAATCAGTTTATTAAACTACCTTGGATACCTATTATTGGCCAAAAACTTCAAAGAGATTATAAAAAACAAATCATCAGAGTTATATTTACTTCAGCTCCCAATAGACATTTCTCTAACTCATTTGTGCAACTGATTTCTTAGCTTCAAAAAGAGACCAATAAGGACACTATTGTTAACAAACTATATTCGTTCTAAGTTAAAATATCTTATTTTAACTTTAGCATTATCAGACTAATATTGAAAAAAAGTGGAAGAGGGAAGTATTACTGTATATCATTGTATAGAAATTCATTTTATAATAACAATATAAAAAAAACTAATATCGGTCTGTTTTCTTTCCGAACCAAGAGAAAAAAGAGTTCACGACTAAGTTATGCGATAAAAAACTTTATACATTACTGGAATTCACAACTAGTTAAAATTGTGAAAACTGTAAGCTGTTACCATCCGAAAAAAACAATCGTTTAAAAAAGATTAGTAGTAGTTTATGAAAACTAATAGAGCTTGCCTGAAGAATATAAAAGTTTAAAAATAATCAACGACCAGTTGAAAAATATTTTTAGTTACAAAAAAGATAATAAATGTTTAAATTCGTTGACTGGCATGAGAAAAGAAATTTTTGGTATTTTATTGGAACATTTAAATCCTAGAAATAAACGTGAAAGTATGAAGTATTATCATCCTGAAATTCATTCTGAAGAAAAGTTACCCAAAGAATTGTTTACATATCCTTCATATTTCACATATCTGGTTATCAATTGACCAACTATTCTTGTTATTAACATGACTTTTTTTATTTAAATTTTACTTCCTGGTTAAAGACACCAAAATCTATTTTGTCAAGAACTTATTATATGGTTAAACCTGATTTACCTTAAACTTGGTGCAATACTACTTTGGACTAATTTATTTTACCAAAAACTTAACATGTCGTAATTTTTCAAATAGACTTATCCTAAAACAAAAGTTATTATTGACTGTTTTGAATTGGTTTGTCAAAGAAATTCAAACCTTACATTTCAAAGTAGTTTGTTTTCCCACGATAAGCACCATTTTATCTATAAAGGATTAGTTAAAATTGCTTTTTTTTAATAAAATAACATTTTGTTAGTGAACAACTTGTTAGTTCTATTTCTGATATTGAAATAGTTAACCAATAAGGACATTTGAAAAGAGAACTATAGAAGAGTGGATTTTATGTAATGGCTGATAAAGATTTTTTAATATCTGATTTGCTTAAGCCTTTTGGTATAATACGTAATAGAAGAAATCAACATTACACAAAGAAGTTATAGAAAGATAAACAATAGCAGCTTTATAAAGTCATGTAAAAGTGCCAATTTTACTTTATAGATAGTTAATCCTAGAAGATGAAGAGTAGGTGACTCATCGAGTACATCCCCGTTTATATATATAGGAAGATCTGAATTATTGCGATAACAATTGGCTGAAAGAAATTGAGCTTTATCTCTATTGAAGTTCATCAGCCACTATGAGCTCCATGCTGTAGCAGAAGTGAAATCCTTTGCAAGCTCAAACGCCCCTCCGAGCAATCAGAGAGTGTTGGTTTCTTATCACGACAAGAGTAAATGGTGGTATCTTCAGCAAAAAATGCTACCTTAAGTGTGAGAAAATCTGGAAGATCGTTAATGTAAATTAAGAAGAGTATTGGTACAAGGATAGAACCTTGAGGAATCCCTAAAGTTACCAAATAAGAAGAAGAGTGCTGTCCATCGAGGACAACTTTTATTGGAAAGGAAGGATTCAGTAATCCTAAAGATGTTGCCAGATACACCATAAGAAGAATGCTGATGGAGAAGACCAGCATGCCAAACTTTATCAAAAGCTTTACAAATATCAAGAGCGACGGCCTTAATCTCTCCACCTTTATCTAATGCACAATAAAACCTATCAGTTATTATTGTTCGCAAATCAGCTGTAGAACGAAATGATCAAAATCCATATTGATGGTCAGAAAGTAAGTTATTGTTCATGATGAGAAATTAAGAGTTTTTTAATTAAAGATTCAAAAACCTTACTTATGATAAGAAGAAGGACGGTAATTGATCGTCTAACTACGGTCCCATTATTAAATTAATAATGCGATGGTAGTTTGAAGAATCAGATCGCTCTTCAAAATTTTTAAAGATAGGGATAACAGATGCCGCTTTCTAGCAGGCTGGAAAACAAAGCTCTGATAATCACTTGTTGAATAGTTTTGAAAGTATGGATGACAGCTCCGGAGAACAATTCTGCAAGACTACAACAGGTATTTTGTATGGACCACAATTTATAGAAGAGTCTAAGCAGGAAATCACTTTTCATGTTGGAGTGATATGAATGTCAAGCAATTGGATTAATCTGTTGGACCTCTATATCAGGTAGAGCGCAACTAGTGGAATCAAGAGATGATATTGATGAAAAGTTTTTAGCAAACAATTTAGCTTTGTCTTTAGGTGAGGTAACAATGTCTGAACCATACAAGAGAGGTGGAATTAAAGATTTTCCCTTATTTTTGATACTAATAAAGATTCTCCAGAAGTCACGAGGGCCTAATCTTTGAGAGGAGATACGAGATTTCATGACCTGAGAATAGCGGGTTTTGGCGTTAGACGAAACCTTTTTACAATTATTTCTAGCAGTAATAAACAGAAATCTGTTTTCTGGAGAATTGTATTGCTAATAAATATGGAAGTAACGGTTTCGATTGGCACTTGCAGCAGCACAGTGTGAGAAAAGCCATGGAGGAGAGTAAGACATCACCTGGAATTGTCAAGAGGGAATAATAGATTCCATTCCAGCCTGAATCCACGAGGTAATGTAAGAGGCAAATTTGTCGACAGGAATACGAAAGATTTCTATCCAATGGCAATCACGAAGAAAATTACGGAAAGAATCCCAGTCGGCTTTAAGGTAGTTGTAAGAGGTACGATAATAGGTATTCAGGTGATGAAGAAGATTAAGATATTAGTTTTAGAGAGATCAAACTGTGGTCAGAAAGCACCTAAAGGTAAATGTGGAGAAACTGAGCACTGGCTAGGATCAGAAACAAAACATAGGTCGAGTAGAGAAGATAAATGATTCAGGTTGTAATGAAAGCGAGTTGGAAAGTTCACTATTTGAGTTAGGGATTGAGAAAGACAAAAGTTACGGGCTTTAATGCCTGCAGAATCATTGACACTCGAGCCAAGTCTTTCAGAGTGGTGAGCATTAAAGTCACCGACAACAACTATATTAGCTGATAGATAGAGAGAGAGGGCTTCGTCAATATGATCAGAAAAAAAAATCAAAAAGAGTGCAGTCTTGAGATGAAGGAGAGCAATATAGCACGAAGAGAAAGGTTATAGAGTGAAGTAGTGCTATACGAAAGCACATGAAAGAATAATCTGTGGATTCTTACGAATGTAAGAATTCTTACGAATGTAAACGCTCTGGCCAAGCATGTGACTATTGGAGTCTTTACGAATTAAAGGAAGATAACCATCAACACTAAGAACGCAAGATGAGACAGCTGAAATCAAATTAGTCTCACAAAGAGCAAGTAGGTTTGGTGAACTTTGCAAGAGATAAGATTCAATTGACAAAAAGGTAAACGAAGACCACAAATATTAGTGAATGATAGGTTTTGTGATCATCGTAATGATGATGGTTTTTTGTGTTTTATAGTTTTTGGTACTTTATTTATTTTTAAATTAGATTGAAGAACTTGACTGAAAGCATAGATAGTACTCAAAATTCTGTTTAATAGCTCAAGCAACTGCCTCATTACTACTAATAAACCCTAAGCCGTAACAAAGGTCTCCAAATGTGGCCTCTGCAATGCACACCAAACGTACAAACAGGGACACCATCCATGCGCAACTTTGCAATATTAATACTTTGATATTTTTCAGCTTGTGATGGAATCAGCCTTTCTGAGAGCTACTTTAGAGGTCGGGAAACGATATTTATATTTATATATATATATATATATATATATAAATAGATAATATATATATATTTATATATATATATTTATATTTATATATATATATATAAATATATATATATATATATATATATATATATATATATATATATAAATATATATATATATATATATATATATATATATATATATATATATATATATATACATATATGGTAACTTCTAATATATATATATAATATATATATATATTAGAAGTTATGCGGAACATTAAAGAGCTTGTAAAAATTAAAAATGGTCGTGTTCAGGAGAGGCAGATCATTCTAGAACATGCCGAGGTAACTTTGATTGACTAAATTCTTAAACCTTGGCAGTCGCTCCAGAAAACAGGAAAGAAAAACTAGAGAGTCCCTGGAGATTAATAAAGCAAGAGTTTAATATGAGATAGGTATTTTTATACTTGACATGTTTTAATGTCTTTTTTCTAACCGATTTGTTTTATGTTAATTTAAACATTTTATTATTACTTTATGACGCTGACCACAAATGGGATAGCAAAATAATATTATTATATTATTATGTTACAATGTATTTAAAAAATATTTATACGTTGCCTTTTTATTGAAATCAATACATAAGTATTATATATATATATATATATATATATATATATATACATATATATATATATACATATATATATATATATATATATATATATATATATACATATATATATACATATATATATATATATACATAAATATATATTGAACGTTTTATATATATTGGTCATTTGTTCTTATAATTTTTAAAAAAGTATATATTTCTCTGTCTACATTTAGAAACAGTGTAGATTTTTTGGTATGTAAATATTTTTGAACAATAAACTTAAAATATTTTGTAAATAGAGTATAAATTTTTCCAAAATGAAATAAGCATTGGAAATATTTTTTATAAATTTTATTATAGACAGTCGTAGGTTTTAGAATAAACCAATTTAATTTGTAACAACTTTTTTTAAAATAATTGGTTGTCGCAATGTTTTTTCCATTTACCTTTGGTTAAGACGAAATATTGTTATTTTTATTTTACTGATTTATTTTGTATGCCGTTTAATTTTATTTACAATAAGATTTGTAATGTTATGCGGGCAGGATTTCAAGAAGATTATCTAAAACTTATCACAAAGCATTTAACAAAATTCTATTTTCTTCTACAATAAAAATATCCATATACTATATAAATATTGTTTATTAATGTTTTTTGTGAGAAAACAATGCATTTGTGAATAGCATTTTTTGACAAGCGTTTTTTTTTCACAAGACGTCAATATTTTTGTTTTCAATATTATTATATAGTATTTTTTTTTAAGAAACTCCCTTTCATTAATCAGTGCAATTTGTGGCCATTCATTACTCTTTCTCTGTATTTATTATTTTTTTTGTGTGCCACGATTTTATGCTATCTATTTTAATTACTTATGCTATGCTACGGTATTTTGACTTTAACATTTTTTTTAATACAATAATTATGTGTAATATAAATAACTTATATATTATTTTATGCTCGTAAATTTGACAATAATATAAGTTTAATTTTCTCTCATTACATTGTAGGTATTTGTTAAAGTATTCAGTTTTCTACAACAACAAATGTAAGCTCATAAAGATGTATACGTGTATGTAAAGTTAGTCTATTACCATGTAATGATTATACACCTTACAATTTATATTTTTAGAATCAGACTTACATTGAAACCATTTTGAACTGGGTATCTTGCATTGTAAATACGCCAACTATTAGAGGATGAGTTACTATTTCGCGAATAATAACGAATGTAAGACAATCCATTCATGTCAAACACTGGTAAATCTAAAACAGATATTATATAGACTATTTTTTATATATCAATTATTTATATAACATTTTAACAAACAAATTTCATTAAAATAAAAAACAGAAGCTTTTGTGCCGGTAAATAATGTCATCTCTCAAAAGTTGATTGTAAAATAATGATTCCAGGTATAGGTTTTTTCTTTTCTCCTACTATAAACAATCCCCATCAATTCTGTAATTTAAAATTTCATTTTTAATAACTTGAGAATTATGTTAAACTTGTATAAGTACTTCAATTTATAGTGTTAACGTATAGTATTACTTGTTAAGTAGTTGATTATTACAAATTAACTTTTATATTAATATCAGTTTTATAATATTATCAACTTTTATGATAATATCAATTGGTTAGTTTAATTTACTTATATGCTATAATCCTAATACTTTTTACTTACAAAATTGAATTTGCAACGTTACTGTTTACCGAAGGTTTACTACCTATTATGATGGTGACTTTGTTAAAAGTAATACTTTTAACAATTACAATTTGTTTGTTTCATATCATCTACAGCTTAGTTGTTATGTCAGTAAATTATTTAGCATACTTCGAGCTGTCTAGACGATCTGTTTTTAGACCGCTTTAGACTGTAAACGGACATGTTTAGACTGTAAGAGAAACATCTAAGTTACTATATACTAAAAATCGCAATGAAGGTCTTTTCCAATATTGGAATTTTAGGATTTAAATTTATCAACAGTGGGATTGATAAACAGATGTAGTATAATATCTGATTAACTTAGCCATAATTAATGAAAAACCTTCTTTAAAAAAATTAAAACATTTTCCAGCGTTTTACATTGCTGAAAGGTCAAATTAAATTAACTTATTAGTTAGTGTCACAAAAAATATGTTAGAAAAAAAAAGAAATTAGTTCGTTTTTATTTGTTTTGAAATGTGCAATCAGGAAATACAAAAGGTTACGAATTTTTTTACTGAACAGTCCGGTGGCGGAAAAGGCCGTTCAACCTTAACACCTGTTGGTTTCAACGTCGTTTAAAATGAATAAGCACATTTTAAGTTGATAAAATAAGTAGTAAACCAAAAACGTGCAACATTTAATTGAAGAAGGCATCGTCATTATTTTTTCTCGACTTAAACGGGCTTTGAACGTTACACAGGTATTTTAGAAGTTTTGCCGGCGGTAATAATGAAGAGGAGCAATACTAAATTCAATTCAGCCCGAACAGGGAGTACAAAATTTTTTGCATATATTATTGTCAGGATCTTTTATTAAAAGAACATTATTTTTAGTTAATTTTATACAATGAGCAAATATTAATTGTTGATTAACATATGAAATGAAAAGAAAAGAATTTGAAAAGAATGGAACTAAAAGTCTTCAATTTTTTTTTATAAACTAGCTTGGAAAATTATTAAACTTTAAAATCAAGACTATTACTATATAAAATACTTTTAGTTTTTTATCTAATTGCCTTTTTATGCTGGAACTTGTTATTTTCACTTATCTTAAACTCTAGAATTAAGAAAACAATGCTCCCATTCATATAGCGACAATTTCAAAGTGACATCCGTTTGTTTAAAAATAAAGAAAAATTTTTCCGTACCCTGAATTCTTTTTTCTTGTGCGCTCTAATTTAATGACTTTTACCTGATATCTATTTTTGCTGCTCTTTTCCACATGATTACAAGTTGTGTTAAGGGAGTAGTGCATTATTTAAAATTAAAAAAATCATTTTTTCAAAAATTCATTTTTATATCAATAAAATCAAAGTAGATTCCTATTTTTTTCTTGGTTGTAAAAAAAACTTTATTATCTGCATTTAATCTTTGTTTAAAATGATTCAGTATCAATTTTTATCTATAGCAACGATTTGATTTTTACGCTGATGCGCGTTTTTGTAATGAAATTGTATCACAAAGTTCAATAAAAAACCTTTATACTGACTGTATAAAGCAATGTATTGTTTTTCAGCTATTGTTTCTTGTTTATTGACTTGATTTATGGGCGTTCATTGCGCATAAGACAACTATTTGTACTACTTATGCCCGTATAAAGGTTGTTTTTGACTCTTAACCTAAGTTTCTTTTTAATACCTTGATTGAATAATTGTCTTGATTAAATATCGTCAAAAAAGCTTTACCAAACAAAAAGTCAAAGTTTCATGAGAACAGTGATAAAAGGGTTTACATTTTTAAAAAAACTACTGCTATAATCTGAGACTGAAGTTTAATTGAAAATATTCCAGGCTCATACTCATTCAATAAATTGTAAAAGAGGTTCCACAAGATCTTTTAAATGTAAATGACGATTTTAACTTTATTATATGATTTATTTTACCTAAAAACATAGTTATGTTTCTTAAATGACTCAAATGTTAAAGTTTTGTAAATTTACAATTTGCTTTTTTTAAAACAGTAAGCCTAGGTATTGGACTAAAATCATGTTGCAAAGGTTGTTAATGAAAAAACTGTTTTCTTATTTATTATTATTGTTAAAAAGAACTCTAATGCAAAACAAAATGATCTAGTTAAGCATAAGTGTTTTTGGCATTACCCACTTGACAAAAACCCTAATGTTGTAGCAATTCGTGAACTGGGTCAAAAATTTAACTCCGACTCCGACTCCAAAGCAAAATTTTTGAAAATGTCTTTGAACTCTTTAAAAAATATTACGTGATAATTTAAAAACATTCTTTTCGCCAAATGTCTGAAAAGTTATTTGAAGGTTATATATTTTGTAGATGCTTTTTTTGCAAAACTGCGACTCCAAATCCAATAGTTTAACTATTGGATCTGGAGTCGCAGTTTTGTTTAGAGACTCCGACTCCGCTAAAAATATTGCGACTCCGACTCCACGACTCCGACTCCACAGCTTCGTTTGTATGTCGTATTTGTATGTCATCGTCTTAAATTCCAGTCTCATATATTGTCTGGAATAACGATATACAATTGAATTTTTTGCACTGTCTGTTGTATACACCATCTGATCAATATTTATTGTCATTTCTTCTGATAACTTTCCTGAAAAATGTTTACATAGAAAAAAATAAAGGTCCAATGAATCGCTAAGTCAAATTATACAAGTAAATAAGTCTAAACTATGTACATGTTAAAAGAACTGCTCTAAGTATTAAGGTAGGATCAACTATTTTAAACTCTATGATGGGCAAAAACTTTTTGAATGAATCTTTTAATGAGTTTTGAGTGACATTTAGAAGTAGTGCGCTGATTTGTAAATTTAAAAGAGTTTTTTTTATTAATTAGGGTCTCAACTTTGTTAACATATTGAATCAAAATAGAAATTGAATCCAATATAATAGAAATTTAATCAAATAAAATAGAAATTTAATCCAATAAAATAGAAATTGAATTAAATAAAAAAGAAATTGAATCAAATAAAATAGAAATTGAATCAAATAAAATAGAAATTGAATCCAATAAAATAGAAACTGAATCAAATAAAATAGAAATTGAATCAAATAAAATAGAAGTCAAATCAAAATATATAGAACTACATATAGCTACAGATGCAGTTACTGAAGTAGCTTTCAGGTAACGGCAAGATAGAATTACTGATATTCAGTTTCTTGATTTCTAAAACATCTAAAACGACGTCAATTGTTAAACTTTTTATATAAAATATCAAATAATGATTTTGGCTTAATTAAAAACTGTCTAACCGCAATAGCGCATAAAAAGCTCATTAAAAGCAATAAAAAAAAATTTGTCACTATGACTATTAAAGAATTTACTAGATCTTTATGTTTCCTTTGCACACAGTTTGCATATGTATCAACTCCAAAACATCCTTCACATGCCCTCTGACTGCAACTTAAATATTTAAGCCAATCTTTGTTTGCTTCTCCCCAAACAGCTGTACAAACACAACAAAAGTCTTTATCAGTGTTATTTTTCAGAACAAAACCACTAGGTAAACTGGGGTGATCAGAATCAGCTGAAAAATAAATCTTCATTGTTTTTGTTTTGACTGGTTCATCTTTTTTTTTTTTTTTTGACTTGTTGTTTCATTAAACACCATTTTTTTTGTACTCGATTCACTGTATTTCTAAGGGGATGCTAACCGCAACGGTAAAACGCATTAAATATCAATCCTCTTTTTGTAGATATGTTGGGCCATATTTTGCTAAAAGTAATGTGAAAGTGTCAACAAGGTATAGAAATATGATCATTTTTAGCTAAGCAATTAGACAAGGCCTAAGACTCCGTATATTTAACTACTTTATTAACATATGTGTCAAGTGGTTAAAAGCGATGTGCACAATGAGGTGGAATGCATATTATTCTAATATCCATCTCTATTGCTAATTCAATTGCTTCAAAAATTAATCGTCCAAAAGTTACAATACTTTTTTTGCCATCCAAATTTGTACAAAACTCACTTAAATAATGTAAAAAGCCTAAGGAGATCTATTGATTAATATATCAGGTATGTTATCAGTGTACCACGTTCACCAATAGTTAACATAGTTAACTTTCATACCTCACAAGAGCCCTTTACATAGAACCACTTTGCACAGATTAAAGGCCGCTTTCATCACAATTATAAATCAAATTTTAAATTAATTTTTATTGTAAACACATTTTAGACTACATTATAATAAGCTTGTTTACATGTTTCACATCAGAGTCGTTTATAATTATAACTTCAAAAATGTTTAAAAGCTAACTGTAAACTAATATATTCTGAAAGCCTCTCTCTTATAAATGAAATCTAAAGTATTAAAGTCATTTTCAGCACAATTTGAATTTCTTTCAAACGGCGTTCCGCACTTTAAAAATTTGCGTGATAAAAGAACCTAATTTACCTTAAGTATTATCTTTTCTTTAACGACGAAGTTGCCCCTCATTTGAGCGTGTGCTTATAACCATTACATGATAATTCGAAAAGAAAAAACATAGCAACTTAAATTGTTATTTTAAAAATACTGATATTGATCTATCGAAAAAAATATACTTTGTGGTCAAAAGATTGCGTATTTTGATTATTTTTTGGCGATAGGCATTTAAGCAGAAAAATATTTTTTCAACTTCAATGTTTACTCGCAATATTTAAAAGATAATCGAACGAAAATATACAAAACCTTTATTTAGTAATATTCTACAAATATAAGTTAAAAATGTTTTGAAAAAACTTAGTCAATACATTTTTTCAGTTTTTATGTATTATTATATTAAAGCTTAGTCGCATTAGTGACAAATTCGCTTCGTGATGAATTTTACCCCGCCTTACCCTAACAATCAAGTTAATTTTTAATTTGGCCACCTAATTTATTGGATTTGTATTTACAACATACACTAAATAATCATTACGGCATATTTTGAATTCCAAGGCTGTTAAAGCGGCATGTAAATCTGTTGAAGAAAAAATCACATTAAATGAAAACGCATCAGGTGCCTTTAAGTGGGCAAGTGTAGCATTAGCTGTTATCTTTCCTTTTATAAATCAAAACGTAATTTGTTAGCAGTTTTGATTTCTATTCTAGTGGTTTATTTTATGTACTTTCTCTAGAAATATTAACTTGGGCTGAACTTGCTACTTTCGCATTATGTATCAACAACATGTATAATAAAAGATAGATAATATGGTAGATATGTAGATATATGTATATCTTTGACAGAAAACTTTGTTGAACCGCTTCCGATTTAAAATGTTTTTACGATTTGGCAATTAACATATCGCTTTTTTAAGGATTCTTACTTTGTAGAAATTTTTAAAACTAATTTAGGGTTGTGAAATCGACCAGAGCCAAAGCCAAGGACTAACTAAGTCCTTGGCTTTGGCTTTGGCCTTGACCTTGCCTTAAGGCCAAAATTAAGGCCTTGGGATGGTCTTGGCCTTGGCCTTTTAAAAAAATATATAAAATTAAAGAATTAAAAGTTTTCATTCTTTATTATTATGTATTTTTATGGTTTGCTTTTACAACATCTGGCTTTATTGTCACGGCAACTGTTACCTACAGTTTTGTTAATAATTGGCACTAACCTAAGGGAAGAATTTAAGTATTTGGTTTTGCGTAGACCATGTCCTTGAAACTCTTATTTTTGGCCTTGACCTTGTCCTAGTAACTTTTAGCCTTGGTCTTGGCTTTTGCCTTGTAACATGATGCATTGGCCTTAGGCATGCTATTGCTACTTTTGGACTAAACAACTCTGAATTCCACGCACGTCAAGCCTAATTGATTTTTTAAATTTATGTAATGAAAAAATAATTATTATTTTCAAGTTATATTTACCTAAATAATGAATTATATTTATAGCAGGTTTTAAGATAAAATGATACCCTGCTCAAACTAAATACAATTTATTGGCTTGTGGGATTTAAAAAAAATTTTATTGCCACAACTTTTTAAAAATTGTCCAAGTTAATTACTTTTTAAAACAACAAAAATTCGTATTATAAAGCACAATATTCCTATATAAACACAAGTTTTGCCATAGACGTCATCTGTACTGATTTTGCAAAGGCGTTTGACAAAGTATCACGCAAACGGCTCCTACAAAAGCTTAATGCATACGATATAACTTTTATTCATTGGGATAGCTAACTGGCTAGCGAACCGAAAACAAAACGGTAACAAATTGGTATAAAAATAAATCAGATTGGAAGAATCACAAGTGGAGTTTCACAGGGTTCAACGCTTGGACCTCTGTTATTTATACTTTATATAAACAATCTACCAGACAATATGGCGAATCAAAATAAAATATATGCTGACGATAGCAAGATTCTAGGTGCAATAAAAGCAAAGACGACGCTTTAACGTTACAAAATGACATAGACAAAGTAGCACGTTGGTCTAAACAAGAGGCTCATGGATTTGAATGTACAAAAATGCAAAGCAATGCATGTTGGAAGCATAATCAACAAATGGCCTCAAAACTACACAATGATAAATAAAAATACTTTAAAGCACTAAAAATAAACGTGATCTTAGAATATTCGTTTCTCGTTACTTAAAAGTTCAAAGGAAATAGAAAAATACTTGAACGCACTGAAAATGAACGTGATCTGGGAATATTCGTTTCTCAATATTTAAAAATGAAATATCAAGTAGAAGCGGCAGCAGCAAGAGCGAATTGCAAAAAAGGCTCTCTCAAAAAATCTTTTAAAATCAGAAGCCTTTTCTTGAGTAAAGTTTTATATTATGTAATAAAGTACTATATTTTTTAATACTAAGTAGTATTTTATTTAATATTTAGTTTAATAATATTATTTAGTATGTAATACTTTAGTAATATTTTACTATGTTTTACAGTCGTTAAGATGTATTAATTTATTATACGTAGGCGAAATGTCAATTACAAACATTACAATATAAAAATTATTACGTTCTTTAAGTACAAAGAACTTTTTTGAGTAACATATTTAAAGTTTTTTATACTAATCATCATTTTTATAATTTATATAGATTTAAGTTATTATAACGATTAATGATTCTTTAATACTCAAGTGATAAAAACAAGATAAAGATGTTTATTATATAAAAAAAATGCAATTCTCTGTTACATTTATCTTATTGTTAAGAGGGTAATTTGTTTCAATTTTTAAAACAGCTTCTAAAAATCTGAGTTTGAAAATTTTATAATTTTTACTTTTAAATTAAAAAAAATCATATCTCATATGTTATATACATATAAATGTATATATATATATATATATATATATATATATATATATATATATATATATATATATATATATATATATATATATATATATATATATATATATATATATATATATATATATATATATATATATATATATATATATATATATATATATATATATCAGAGAAAGGGTCCCCGAAATAGTTTTAAGGACTTTTTTTTTTTAGTTATTTTTTAAGTCAATTTTTTCAAAATTATTTATTTGAAAAATTATTAGGGGGAGGGCAAATGCCCTTGCTGCTCCCCCCCCCCTACCCTCCTCCTGGTTGCTACGTGTCTGTATATACACATAATCAGGTATAATAAAAATCGTTACAAAGAAAATTGCTGTATCTAAAAGAAATCGTTAAAAAGATAACATTGAAAAGAGCATGAGAAAATACAAAATAAGATTAAATGTTGACGTCTCACAATCTAATAAAAATTAGCCCCCAAGCTATTATTTTGATGTTATCACCATCATCCCTATTAAGAATATTTTTGACACTTCCCAGCTCTTGTCGAACTTTACCTATGTTTTTTTTTTGGGATTCTCGAACTTTCTGAATATGATTTTCTGGAGCAACTGATATGGTTTTGGGATTAACCAGTCAAACATACCTTGGCATGATTTGGAATGCTCAGTAGCACCAGAACTGGCCCGTTTTCTTATTTTACTTTTTTTTAGGTGCTCAATACAGCTTGATATAACTTTCATTTTGGTTTCGCCAATGTATATAGAGTTGCATGAACATTTTACTTGGTAGACGCCTGGGTTTGTATTTGGAGGAAGTTTTGTTTTATTGTTATAGAATTTATTGTTTAAATTTGGAGTTGATGTAAATATGACTTTTATAATATATATTAAAAAAACAAAGAACATAAGGAAGAAATACAGAAATAAGCTATAAGTTTATGCTTGCTACCAAGCAAAACACAGAATATACTCAAGTAAGAAATTAATTGACGAATTAAATATACAGTACTGTGATAAGTTTTAGACCACTTACATTTTTTCAAAAAATCCCTGAGAATTTTTCTCTTATATTTAAGTTTGTAGTTCTAAATTTTAAACTTATTAAAACACATGTATTTCACACAAAATATGAAACAATTACAAACATTTTAATGTTAAACTTCATAAAAAACTCTACACAACAGCATGGTGCCTTAGGATATCCACATAACATTCACGATAAGTCGCCCCCCCCCCCCCCCCTATTTTGATCAAATCACCTACTCCAGATAAAGATAAACAGCCCCAAACTTGTAAAGAGCCTCCTCTGTGTTTAATAGTAGAGTTTAAACACTCGGGCTAATAGGCTTATTCAATTCTTTTTCAAACATATTGGCGTGTTTTCGTTCCAAAAATTTCGAGTTTGGACTCATCGGTATACAGAACCCGATTAAACATTTCCTGGGTCCAATCTTTGTGTTGTTTTGCATATTTAAGTCGTTTTTCTTTATTACCACACCGTAATAATGGTTTTCGAATTGCAACACACCCTCTTAATCCCGATTTAAGAAGGTGCCGTCGATTTAAGAAGGTGCCGTCGATTTAAGAAGGTGCCGTCCATTTAAGTAGGTGCCGTCGATTAAAAGAAGAGCTAACATTTTTCACAGTTGCTGTGTTAATGCTTTTTTTGTATTTCTTAAAGATAGGGTTTTTAAATATTTATTGTCATCTTTTGTTAGCTTTGGAGGCCTACTTTTTTTCTTTCTATCTTCAAAAGAGCCAGTTTCTCTGATTTCTGTAACAGCATTCTTTGAATATCCTGATTTAGATGTAGTTGTTATGACACATCGTTTTAATAAATAAACAAACAAATCCCTCAAGTTTCCTCATCAATTTTGTTTATTTATTCAAAATAATATATTCTTTCAAATTTTCTTATATATTATTAAACTTAAGTACGCTTTAAAAAAATTACAAAGGAAAAAAATTGTAAATACGTCTAATTACACAAGCGGTCTAAAACTTATTCACAGTACTGTATCTCTTCAGAATAATGTAAGATTAAACGACTATGAGTTAATTATTACCATAACTAACAAATCAAAAAATTAACATTATATTAAAAAAAATGAAAGAAAAATATGACAAATTTCAAACTAAATCTAATATAGAAAATGCTCCTAGAAAAAATCCTCCGAATCAAGTTGTTAAGTCTGCAATACTTAATTTAACTAATTTTATTTTCGAAGAACCAACAACTAAATAACTCAATCTAGGTCCAAAGTTTGTGTCATTACAGAAGAAAATCCCTTATAAGAGCATTATAAAAAATGTTGAAATGTGCGCTTTGCGACTTAAAAAGAAGGATAAATCAACACAGGCAGAATCTCTAAGACAAAACTGTTCTAAAATTTTGACAAATTCCTTAAAACTAGGATTAAAAGATAATTTAGCTAAAAAAGAACGTATTTATATAAAAAAAATTAAAGATGAAATCGGATATTATGGTTTATGGCTTTGATAAAGGCTCAGGTTTTGCATTACTATACAAACCGGATCCATGTTTTAAATTAAAAATAAATTAAAAATTTAATTTTAAATCAGAATTATTAATCATGACCCAACAACTGTGTAAATTAAGAAAAGCGGGTAAGGTAGACTCAGCTACGTATTTTTAAATGTATCTATCAGATTGAGTACCACCTAGAATATAAGGAATCGTTCTGGCGCACAAACCCGAAAAATATTACCCAATGCGTCCTGTTGTATCAACAATCAATACACCATCATATGGAACCTCTAAATACCTACTTAATACCATTCAACTAACACTAAACAAAAACAAAAATAGACTTATTAATTCAAGTAATTTTGTTAATGAAGCCATACATTAGAAAATAAATCCCAATGAAGTTCAAGCCTCTTTTGATATAGTTAATTTATATCCGTCCATACCCATTCAGGAAACTTTTCCAGTTATTGTTGATATTAAACAATGACATCGACGCCTTATAGACTCGAACAAAATTTTAGTTTGCAGATATTCACCAATTAATAGAAATTTCGTTGAGAGTTTGCTTTTTCTTATTTCTATTTCTTTTTCAATTTCTATTTCAGGTCCTATAGGTTTGTTTCGCTTTAACTCAATAAAGCAACAACAAATAATTCTAAATATTCTAAACGAACAAAATCCTTCCATAAAATAAACTGTTGACTCACGAAAACCACCAAAAAACAACTTAATTTTCTAAATATTAATATTACAAATACTATGCATGGAGCTTATGAATTTCAAATACGCCGAAAAGAAACAAAACTAATATTCAACTTAAACCAAATTCAAATATCAATCCTAAAATTATCAATGGCGTATTCAAAGGATTTATAAGCTGCGTAAAAAGAATATTTTCTCAAAAATACCTCTAACAAGAAATTAATATTTTAATAAAAATATTTGTTAACAACCGGCACGACAGGAACAGTTTAACTAATATCGCCAGAGGTTTTTTAAAAATAGATTAAAAAAATAACAATTATCAACCAACTGACAACCAACCATTTATAAAGCTACCATGGATACCAATAGTTGGTCCCAAACTTAGAAAACAGTTTAAAAAACAAAACATAAAAGTTACATTTACATCAACTTCAAATTTAAACAACATAATCTGTAACAATAAAACAAAACTTCCTCTAAAACAAACTCAGGCGTCTTCCAAATAAAATGTTCTTACAACTCTATATGCATTGGTGAGACCAAAAAAATATATATACAAAAATGTATTGAGCACCAAAAAAATATCAAAATAGGAAAATTGGCCAGTTCTGGTGCTACTGAGCATTCCAAATCATGCCAAGGTACGTTCGATTGGTTTAACCCGAAAATCATATCAGTTGCTCCAGAAAATCATATTCGGAAAACTTGAGAATCCCTGGAAATAAACAAAGATGAAGTTTGACAAGAGTTGGGAAGTGGTAAAAATGTTTTTAATAGGGATGATGGTGATAACATCACAAAAAAATCTTGGGGGCCATTTATTATTAGATTTCATGACGTCAACATTTAATCTTATTTTGTAGTTTCTCATGCTCTTTTCAATTAGCGGCTGCAACTCATCAGTCATTTCAAAAAGTTATCTTTCTCACTTATAACAATTTGAAACCCGTTAAAAAAATCTTCTTCACCATTATTGGTTTTATATGTGTCATTGTCAGTGCTTCTATCCTCCTCATTTTTACTGTTATTGTTGTAAATACAGATAAATTTCAATTTTTTATTTATTTGCAATTAAGTTAATTTTTTAACTTTATATTCGTAAGTTGTATATTTTGCTATTTTTTTAAAGAAAAGTAACATTCTCTGCAGAATAAAAAAAAATTTATATTTAATTATATCTTATAAAATCTATATAAATGCTTCATATTTTTATAAAATCTTTGTTTGCATGGTTCTTCTATTTTATTTTTTGATGTTTTACGCTTATTAACAATGTCTTTGGCTATTTAATGAATTCAAAAACACATCTTTTTTTTTTTAAATCAAAATTTTCTATAATAACCCTTGACATTATTCGGGATTATTCATACAATATTTATTTTGTCAAAAAATTTATGCATATAGCTGCTTTTAACTGCTTTGCGAATGAAACTTACCTCAAAATTATTTTATGTTTTTGTTTCGTTTCTTTATTCTCAAGCGAACTTGTTAAACTTGAACATATTGTTTTTGCAAAGTATGCACATTAATATATAGAATAAAATATAACCATGCAAAACACAGTATACAAAATTAATGTTATAAGAAAACAAATGTGCCATAGCTTCATTATTTTTATACAATACTAATATATTTTTAACATAAGCTAACAAGTTCTTTTTAACATTAGTTGCACTTACCATATATAAATATATAATTTTCTGGCACCCAGGAATGTTACATTTAAAGACCATTTAAAACCAAAATTTTAAGACTCAAAATGTTTTTTTTACAATATTAAATTTTATTAAAGTTGTTGCTTTACGAATAAGTCTAAAAACGCTACTTTGCTATTTGTAAGTTTATTTTATGATAATGTCGCTGCATCTTGATATTCAGCTTCACAAAATAAATTTTTTTACTCTTGATTGCCAAATTTCAAAAATAATCAATGCAGGAGTATTGATGTTTATGGATAAATTTAATTGCAGCTTTTAATAAATGCACAAAACGTGGTCTTATCTTTTATCTGGTTAAACTCGAGTGTTTTATTAAAATATAATTTTATTTTAGGGGAGATCCATAAAGGAACAACAAAGGCAATCTTATCCCCCCTCCACCCCTCTAAAGATATTTTGAAAATATAATTTTTTTCAACTTTATATATTTAACTGGGCAATTGTTTGAAAAAGGAAGTAAATCAGGGAGGCTATGATAAATAACTTTAATAAGTTTTTTGATGCAAAAAAAAATTGGAATGATGGGATATCGATATATTGTAGTTTTGTAGTTACATAGATTAAGATAAGACAGATAAATACCTACATTGATGAGACAGTGAAAGACTAGTATTACAAAAAGTTAACTTAAAAATGAAATTAATCACTTATAAAAGGTACAGCATTGTGCTACAAGAAAAATTTCGCCCCTAAAAAAACTATGTTATGAGAAAAGATTAGTTAAAGTGGATCTCACTACTATAGTTGTAAGACATATTCGGGGTGAAATGATTCAAAATTACAAGTTATTTAATGAAATTAAAAAGTAAATTTAAATAACTAAATTTTGTCAAGAGGTTATCAATTAGCAAGACGTCATCAGATGAAATATAATCGCGAAACAACTAGTTTTTTGCCTCGGCATTATTTTTTAAAGAAGAGAGCATCTTTTTACTGGAATTAAATACCTTCTAATGTCGTTATTGCTATTTCTGTGAACTTTTTTAAAGCTAAAATTAAATTATGGATTTTAAATAAAGTAACTGTGTTGTATAATGGTATAGCTGTCTAAGTTTAATTGGTACACTCACAAAATTTTTAGCCACAGCTCAAAAATATTACTATTACTATAACATGTTTAAAAAGAAATCAATAAACGACGGTATTGTTTTTTTTTTTTTTTTTTTTTTATGTATTTGCCAATTAATAAAAAAGTTTTGCAATCGTAATTAATAAAAGAAAAATTTACATGACTAGGGCTAGAAGAATACAAAATTAGTCTTATCTTTAAGCCCCGAAAATTGTTGAGTTAACAGTTTTATTTTTAAACTCAATTGTTATTAATTTTCTAAATAAACCTACTAAAAAATCATAAGCATTTACTGATTGTTTAATGATTTTTTTTTAAAAAAACACTTTGTCGAAAATTTAAAAAATGAACCCGAAAATCGTATTCACAAAGAATTATTACATTAACTGTAAAATATAAGCCTCCTATAATAACACATTAGGAACTTAATTTTTAATGTTTCATTAAACACAAGTTGTAACTTAAATTTATTTTTTCAATAGGGATAAGGGACCACAAATAAATTACATAAAATAACAAAGCAATGAAAATATAATTTTGAATAATTGTACAAATATCTTAACGCAAAACAACTTCAAGGAAAACTACATCTACATATTAAAACAACTGTTGTAGATGCATTATATAGAGCAAATAAGTTACCACACCACCATGAATGACTAGTTTTAAAAATGTCAAGTCAATATTTAAAAAAACAAACGGATAAATGTGTTTTTAATAACTCGTTGCTCAATGATCGCCTCAATGATTCAGCATCTTTGCCTTAAGTATCACGGCTACAACATTTGTTTAATTATATTGTTTATAGGCAAAGTCGAAGTTTATAGACATGAAATAAATTTTTGAAAAGTTATATTTCTCCATCCAGCACACATATGGTAATAAAACGTTAAAAACTTGTTTCAAGTTATTTTTTATAATTTTGGTTATAAATGCAACGTATCAAACAACAATAAAACATTTTTGATTAAACGTTATACTATAGTTTACCAAAGTCTAATATTTAACGTTGATTTAAAATTCTTTTTTAGGCTGGCATGACGTTGCGTTTGTATATACAGTCACGGACATAATTAAGTAAGATAGTTAATAAAATGGAAACTCCAACAATAAGGATAATAACAACAATAAAAACAAAATTATTTACTTCAGAATCTACATATCTGCGATAACTTTTTTTTTTTTTAATTTGATTCCAAAGAAAAAAAATATATATTTATAACTCTTTTAAAGTAATTGCGAAAGTATCTCTATTAAATAAAATTACAAATCTAACAGTTTTTCTGTCCAAAGTAAATGTGTGAAAAGTCAGAAACATCTACGTTTGTATTAACAAATATGGTTTGTCAATAACTATTTTATAAAAATGATTATTTATAAAAACATTTTGTTTCAGTTATTAAAAGTAAGCATTTTGAACTATATTTTTTGGAATTAATTTTATAAAAAGTAAAACTAATAATAATAATTTCAATAGTTTATCATCGAAGTTATTCATTGGACATCTGATCTCGGGTCATTTGTGATAGATAAAAGGGGCTAACCTACAAGCAATTTGATGAAAAACATCAAATACCAGTGAGTGGTGTAAGAAATATGTGAATAAAATATGAAAAGACTTGGTTGCCCTCCTAAACTTCAACAAGAACTGGTATGTTAATTGCACGGATAGCAAAAAAACATTTAACTAAAACCTCAAGACAGATTGTTTAAAATCTTAAATTAAATATTTCCATTCAAACTGTGCAAAGAAAACTTAATTCAAGTGGTTTAATAAACCGTCTTTAGAAAAGTAAACCCCTCATCAGTGTTATAAACAAAAAAAAAAGTTTAACATTTGCAAAGTTGCATATTAACAAGGGTGAGGCCTTTTGGAACTCAGTACTATAGTCTGATGAGAGTAAATTTTAAATATTTGGCTTTAAAAAACGACAAAAAGTTTGGCGCAGACCTTGTGATGAACTTTTAGATATAAATCCTTAAAAAACTATAAAGCATGAAGATGGCTCACTTATGGTTCAGGAATGCTTTGCTTCAAATGATATGGGAAGGCTAGTAAATTTTGAAAGTATAATGACAGGACAACCGTATGCTGATTTTCTTTCAAAAATTTACGTCAATTCGCTAAAAAATTGAATTTAGATTACAATGTCTTTTTTCAACTTAACAGGGATCCCAAACACACCAGCTAAGAAAATTTATGGGTAAATTGTAAAATCTAAAATACCTCCTTCAAAATGAACAAATATATAATAATTTTATGAGGTTTCTAGAAACACTTGGAAATTAATTGGTGCTGACGTCACGTTAAAGTTAGTAAAAAGCATGCTAAGATGTTTAGAAGCAGTTGTAAAAGCAAATGGTGGTGCAACAATGTACTAATATGAAAATTAAAAATGATATTCTTGCATTTGTAATAATAATTTTTGACAAAACATTATATTTCATAACATTGGCGAATCCAGCTCATTATCATTGGGTGAAGAATGGGGGTAATTTGGAAACAAAAAAAAAATTTTTTCTTCAGATAAACCACTTTTTTGATTAAGAACATTTTTAGAAAAGTTTGATAATAAATATACTGAATGTATCTTTATATAAGTATCTTGAAAAAATAAAACGTTGAAAATATATATTTAGTCTGTAATAAGGGACGGATTTATATCCTCGAGGGCCCTAGGCAGAAAATTTTGGGGGCTCTAAACACTCCTAAATACCACAATTATTTTCCACAATACCCCATTTTAAAATCGAGCCCACTAAAATCATGATGCACAGGCTGCAGTCTAGTCTGCCTATAGGTAAATCTGATCCCGTCTGTAACGTGTTACAAAAGACAAAATAATATCTTTAGTATATTCTTTTTTTAAATACAGACTTTTATAAATTTAACAAACTACTATATAAAATTGAGCTTTTCAGTTTTCAAAGCATAACTATCAATAATCTTTTCAGCATTTATGATGCAATCTCTATGGATATGCATTATAGCTAAGCCATTTAATCGTTCTTGTCCATATTGGATCCTAACCAAGTTTTAAGTCTTTTTAAAACCGAGAAACTCCGTTCTCCCGAAGCAACGCCATTAGAAAGGCTGAAAAGCAGTTCCAAAATACATTTAATTAAAGGGAAGACATTAACATCACATTGCTTGTATGCTTCCAGTGCACATTCAGGTAGATCGTGATGTTTTTTGATTGCGTCTTTCCATTTCCCAAAATTCAAATTCTGAAGAAACTTTCGTTAATTGAACATTCTCATCAATAATATTTTTGTTGGGCAGCCCTTTCATAAAACTCAGTATATTAGTTATGGATACTGTTAACTCTGTCTTTGTTTTATTTAATAAGTTTCTAGAAATCGCTACATTTACTTCAACAGAGTTCAAAGCTTCATCAGAAAACCTAAACTGTAAATCTAGAAGTATGTTATCAAGTAACGGTAAATAAAAATTGACTCTATAATAAGTTTGACGATCATTGGTATTGAGGTTTGCGCAATTAGTTTGTTTTCCTGTAATTCGTGGAATCTTGATTTTTAAACCTAAGTCTTCTAGTAACTTTGATGCAATCATAAATACAGCATTAAAGTTTTCTTCATTCTGTCGTCTTTTATTTAATATATTTATGGTATGTTTAAGAATAGTTTTTGCATATTCCTTATCCAATAATTTTTTATGAAGAGTTTCACTTAAAGAGACTGTAGTATTTGATACATTGGCTAATAAACAAAGTGTTATTACAAATAAGGATTTCAAGTATTACATTATTTAGTAATGCGGTCTTTGTTAAAGAATCCCTTTATTTTACTAAGATATCAAATTAAGTGTTTCCACTATATTTATTAACAAGATTTAAAACTTAACACAGAATCATGCCGTTCAGTCCATCATGTTTCGCATAAGGTTGTAAGCGTTCCCTTATTTATGTATTTAACAACGTCACTTGGCTTCGGCGAAGCTTTAAAAAATGATATTACTTCTTTCATTGTACCATTTGTATTTCTTACAGCTCGCGCAGACGAACATTTGGAAATTGATAAGTTTAAAGCATGGTTGTAACATGGAATTTTTATTGCAATTGGTAGGATCTTCTGTAATTTCATGACTGCTTCGTTGCTTTCACCTAACATAAGCTGCATTCATTAGTACCTATACCAACATAATCCTTTAAGTTAAAGCCAAAATCTGTCAATGTGTTTGCAAATGAACCAAGAAGTATTATAGATTCAATTATAGCCTTTAATTGTTCTTGACTTTCTTTAGCCTGTTTAATTCTTCCTTCGTTAACTAAGTTACGTACATCTGTAGACGGACATATGTTCTGATAATATCTGATCCTGCCAACATAGCAACTTTGTGATACGCATTGCAATTATGTAATTGTAAGTCTCCACCCTTACCCAAAAGCTTTGAATAACTTTTAAGAGGTGAAGTAATTAGCTTTAGTTATTGCACTTGGCCGTGTTTTCCCCCAACGTTTGCCAAAAGAAAGCAAAACTTACAAAAAGTTCCATAGAGGCATTCTGAAATAATTATGCATGGAAATTTATGTATATGCTTCTCGGACAAAAAGCAATTAACATTCTCACCCTTCTTTAAATGCACAGAATATGGATACTTGTAATTTGGACCAGGAAAGCAAATGCGTTTTTACACGGTTTTTATCTCGTTCAGTTTCCTGACGTGTTAAAAATGCCCTAATGTCAATAAGCAATCATCTTTTGCCGCGGGTATTGAATCTTTTTTAATAATTTCTGCGTTAGTTTTACTTGTAAAATTAGCAGCTTTCATACTAAGTCAAGGTTCTGGAGAGGAAGGACTAAGTTTCATTGTAATTTATTATTTTCAGCCTCGCCAAAAAATGCACAATTAACTCGTTCGGATGATGACATCGAAGTAAAGTCAAAACGATAGGACCAGCATGATCCTGTATTGGTAGAAATTTTATTCTTTTGACAAAATAGTCATTTAAAGAGCTTGTCCTCTTTACCCTGTTGGTCATTGTAGATAATAAAAATAATTCCATTAAAAATAGTAAAAATAATTTATCACTTATTTAAAATAGTAATTAACACGCATTTGTTTTCTAAATAAGAAACTAATTCATAAAAAAATCATTCAGTTGCTATTTAAAAAAAAAATTCTTCGTATCTAACTTAAATACTTAAACTTAACTTAAAAAACAGAACAATAATAGTCAAATTTCTTAATTACGAAGAAAGAAACGCAGTTTTTGAAAAATTTATCAAACTAAATTTTGGAATGAAAAACTATATGTTAATGAAGATTTTAGCGAAAGAACAACGGAAGTTAGGAAAAAGTTGTTAAAAGAAGCAAAGGAATTAAGAGCCAAAGGTAAATTTGCTAAAGTTATTTACAACAAACTTATTACGCGCGATTTTTAAATGAATTCTTTTATTTCTGGTTATTTAAATTTTAAAAATGGATTCTAATTATCAAAACAATTTTGAATCGCTATCATTTAACTTTTTTCAATTTAACGACTTGGTGCTTGACACTAATTCAGATCCGGATCTAAACTATTTTAGTGATGTAGGAGCTTCGCGAAACAATTGTTCCTACTTCTATAACAATGAAATAAAAGAATTTCTTTCTCGGGATCATTTAAATATTATTCATTTTAACATTAGATGTCTTAAAAAGAACTTTGAAAATTTGTTTAATTTAATAGAGGAAACTTCAAATACATTTAGTATAATTTGCTTAACTGAAACGTGGTGTGAATTTGATGACGCTAAATCTAATTTAAATCTCCATATTCGAGGTTTTAATATGATTCCACTAGCGCGTAAAGCAAATAAACGCGGAGGTGGTGTACTTTTCTATATAACGGAAAATTTGAGGTTTTTTATTAAGCCTGAGATGAGTATTTCTGATGACAATAAAGAAATTTTAACAATTAAACTTTTAACCAATAGTTCTAAAAACATACTTATAAGCTGCTGTTATCGCCCACCATCTGGTCATATTTAAAGTTTTAATGCATTTTTGGGTAATGAGATTTTAAAAAATAGTTTTAAGGAAAAAAAACTAAATTATATAATTGGTTACGTAAATTTAAATTACATTCTTTCAAACTTTCTATGAAATATATGATGCAAATTTTCCAAAATGTGAATTTATTATAACCAGTAAAAGTTTAAAGTCACCATTGGTCAATAAAGATCTTAGGAAATCCTCAAAAATAAAGCAAAAACTGTATATAAAGTGCTTAAAAAAACCAACACCAGAAAATAAAGTTATTTATAAAAATTACGCTAAAATGTTTGAAAGTCAAAGAAAAAAACATAAAAAAAGATATTACTATGATTTACTAGAAAAATATAAACATAATTCAAAATGCACATGGCAAATTATAAGTCAAATTACTGGAAATAGTAAATTAAAGTTATGCTCTGTGTCTAACACTATAAAAGTTGATGGCATATTTTTATATGAACCCAAACAAATAGCAAGAATAAGATAAATACTTCGTGTCTGTTGGCCAAAATTTAGCTGAAAATATTCCCAATATGATTAATCCAATAAATGATTACGTGTTTCCATTAATCTCTAGTTTAAATAAATTTTAAGTATCTTCTTCAGAATTTGAAAGTGCTTTTAAAATGTTTAAAACTATTAAAGTAGTTGGTCCTAATGATATAAATTGCAATAAAGTAAGAGATTCATACGATGCCATAAAACTTATTCTTTTTAAAGTTTTTAAATGTTCTATAAATCAAGGAATTTTCCCCGATCAATTGAGAATAGCCAAAATAACACCTATATATATAGGTGAAACATCAAATGTCAGTAATTATCGACCAATATCTATCCTCTCTGTTTTTAAAATTTTTTTAGAAAGAATTATGTTTAACCAAATATCTAATCATCTTGCTGTTAATAAAGTACTTTACATAAATCAATAACTCTACTGAACATGCAAAAAGAAATAACTCTATTGAACATGGAATAGCTCTTTTTTTCTCGTAGTATAACTGATTCATCCGAAAAGTCATATTTTATCTTAGGCGTCATTATAGATTTATCTATAGCTTTTGACACAATTGACCGTGAATTACTGTTTCAAAAACTTGAACAATATAGTATCACCGGTAATGTTTTAAAACTTCTAAAAAGCTATCTAAAACATTGCAAACAATTTGTCTATGTCGACGGATTTTCTTCACAAGATTATCTAAATATAAGTCGTGGAGTTCCACAGAAATCAATACTAGAGCCTTTATAATTTCTAACTTATGCTAACGATCTCCATGGAGTCTAAAAATTAACAACAATAATGTTTGCTGATGATACAAACCTCTTCCTATCTAATAATAACATCAACAAATTTTTTTATAATATGAGCATTGAACTAACAAAAATATCTGACTGGTTTAAGTCAAATAAACTTTCAATCAACATTGATAGAACTAGATGGATTTTCTTTCATCCATGATTTAAAAAATATTTCCTTCCAAGTAATATGCCTCTTCTTCATTATGATAATATTCAAATAAAAAGAGTAATTTTCACACATTTTCTAAGTATCATTGTAAATGAAAATTTATCATGGAAGAATCACATCGGACATTTATGTAACAAAATTCCAAAAAGCATTAGAATTTTATATAAAGCAAGAATCGTTTTAAACAAACATTAATAATACAACTATATAACTCTTTTATACACTGCCATATTAAATATGCTAATATTGCATGGGTAGTACCCATAAAAGTAAATCAAAGCTACTTTATTGTCAGCAGAAACATATTGTATCTCTTATAAAAATCAAAAATCGTTTTACTCACTCAAAGTCACTCTTATTTACATGAATGTTTTTAATATATATCAAG
>NW_025896161.1:0-2500 GCF_022113875.1 Hydra vulgaris | reverse complement strand
ATTTGGTGTTCATTATAGTTACAATATTTTCCATCAAAATGGAGGCAACAGTTTTCATGTTTAAATTTTTTTTATATGACATTTTCAAGTTTTTTGCTTCTCACATAGTTGCTTTATTATTGATGAGTGGTTAGGTATGTCTATATCTAACCCAATAACTTTAACTAAAAAATTGCTCACCACTGCAACTTTTCTTGACGATATCTTTGCTGCTATTGAAAATTTCAAAACCGAATAATTTGTGCAATACCTCTTCTTTCTGGAGTTAGTATCGCGTATTGGTGTGTAAAAATATTCATCCCTACTAGTCTCAATAACCATAGTATCAGAATTAGTATTCATATCAGAATGTTCTGAAGATGAGTTTTCGTTGTGGATGTTTCTGATTCTCTTTGATGTATGAATTTTTGTTGAGTCAGCTATTTTATTAGAACAACAGCCTGCTCTTCCTTGTGTTTCCATCTGCATATTGTAAGGTTTTTGCCTTCACTTGTTAGCTACTCACCTTTCAGATCAGTAATATCAAAAAATTGAGTAAAAGAAGTGTTAACTAATTTTTTTGGTTTTCTTAAATATTTATCATAATCTGTTGTTTGATTTTTTACTTTACGATGAACAGATTGTATTGATAAAGTAGGAAAGGAAAATTTTTGCCACAATTCTCTTAGTTCTAAGCAAATTATTTTGATTTGATTAAACTTTGACTTTTTTCAAAACGCAACTGATTTGAATCTTGTAATCACTGTAGCTTTAGATGGCATTATTTTTAAACTGTTTAATTTGTTCATACTGCCTTCTCGTTTTCTGGTAACATTAGGAAATCAATTTTTTCTAAATTCTTTGTCCATTTTTTCTTGTTTTTGTTAATTAAATTCTTTGATTGCTTGTATGACATTCTGAAAAATAAAGTTTTACTGAAATTTTTCTATTATTCCATTAAAAAAGACAAATATTTAAAAAACACGTTTTCAAAATGAAACCTACTTATCTTCAATTTGCATGAAAGGTAACATTATAAATATATTATGATTTATTATTATTTGGTAATTTTTTCAAAATGAGTTTTAGTGTGTATTTATTCTGTTTTTAATTTAGTTGATATATATATATATATATATATATATATATATATATATATATATATATATATATATATATATATATATATATATATACATATATATATATATATATATATATATATTATATATATATATATATATATATATATATATATATATATATATATATATATATATATAATATAAATAATTACACATGCAAATCAAGAATGCTTATTAAACAAAAGATCGGAATTAATTTCTAAATGTAGGCACGAAAATAAGTTTCTCCAAAAAAACTATAAAAATAAATGAGTTCAAAAAATATTTACATTAACTACCCTTTTTAAAAAAAAAAAAAAAAAAAAAAAAACATTTTTAAAAAAATAGCATAAGTAATCATTTCTAAAGAATTCTTTTTATAATAGTGTCAGCAAATTCCACAAATGTGTGAAAATTTACGGTAGTTAAGACATTTGCAACTTCCTGTAATTTAATTTTGGTATAAATTGAAGTTTTATTAATTTGATCATCCATTTCTGATGAATCTTTGTTGATGAAACACAGTGTTAAATGGAAAAAATTTTTGTTAAGTGATTTTTTACTACTAATATATTTGCTCTGTTCTTTTAAGAACATTGAGCACTCTATTGTGTAGAATACTTTTTAAAGTTGTTTAAATATATATATATATATATATATATATATATATATATATATATATATATATATACATATATATATAAATATATATATATATATATATATACATATATATATATATATATATATATATATATATATATATATATATATATATATATATATATATATATATATATATATATATATATAACCCACCCATTATAACATAATTTCTTTTCAAATAGCTTTACATTAAAGTATCATTGCTGTGGTTGGTGACCTTTTCAAAAAAATCAATCAAATAACAGACATATTATCTTTTCAAATAGCTTTACATTAAAGTATGATTGCTGTGGTTGGTGACCTTTTCAAAAAAATCAATCAAATAACAGATATATTCAAAAAATATACATAAATACTCATCCACTAATGCTATATTGTTTCAAAAATTTCATAAAATGTATTAAAAGCCAACAATCTATATATATATATATATATATATATATATATATATATATATATATATATATATATATTATATATATATATATATATATATATATATATGTATATAAATATATATATATATATATATTTAAATTTTAGAAAAAACAACTTTTAATGGAACTTAAAGTTTCATGCCTATCGACAATCATGAGCCATGAAGTACCTTTAAGTACCATGAAGTACCTTTTGTTACTTTAAGTTCCATTAAAAGTTGTTTTTCTAAAATTTAATTATGAAACGCTCTGTTTTTGAAAAAATATATATTTTCTTAAATATTGAGCACTTTC
>NW_025896160.1:0-44439 GCF_022113875.1 Hydra vulgaris | reverse complement strand
GTATCGCTTTAACTTCTGTATCTAAAGTGAATCTGCTTAAACTGTTCTACAGCTTGTGATCTGGTCATTATTAAGGCCACGCGGTTAAACAAACCGAACCGTTCTTTCGGTGAAATTCGAATTAAAAAACCGAATTGAACCGAACCGAAACCAAAAAAACCTGAAAAACCGATATAAAATTTTAAAAATCATAAAACCTAGTTATAGATTTTTATAATATATTTTATTATAGTTTAGTATTATTAAACCACAGAAAAAAAAAATAAGTCAAAAAGATGTACTTTATTCAAATTGAAGATGTCGAAAGAATATGAAATTTAAGAGTTCTTTGAAAAACTGAATAAGTTTGAAGCAACATGTAAAATTTCCTTTAAATCTTGGCTGATTTTTTCTGTTTTATGACTACATTATCTAGGTTTAGTTTACATTCTTCTGGATTTTTTTCCTTAAAGTTTTGAAAACAATTAGATGTTTTTTTTTAGTGTTCATTTTTAACACAAACTTATAAGCTCTTAGTTTTTGTTTGAAAGCAGTTCTTCTCTCCGTAACTAAATCTATAGACTTATCGGCTTCTATAAGGTTCCATAAGATTCTTTTATTGTTGCTCTTTTTTTTTTTTTTTTAATATAGTTTAGGAACTTTACAACTTCGTTGTTCATTAAAAAAAATAAGTAATACAGAGGATGACAGTACGTCATCGCAATCTTTTCATAGAGTCCCTTCAATAAAATTTCAATAAAATATCGTAATATGTAATAAAATTTCATAAAATATATACGTAATAAAATTTCATAAAATATATAGGGGAAGTGGGGGCATGACCGCATATGGAGGCACAACCATTTTTTAACATTTCTTTTCAAAAAATGTTATCTAATATGGCAAAAAACATACCATGCGTTAGTAAAACAGTTTCCTTCATTTTGCATATGTCAAAAAGAGTGACTGTTAACTTTCTGAGAAGTTGTGAATAATAATGTTTATTTTGATAAAAATATTATATTTACATCATATTTTTTCTGACCTTTTTTTGAGAATTAACCAATATTTGATTTTAGTGTTAAAGATATATGTTATCAGCATTATTTCATGAAATCAAAGCCATTTTTGATAATACCATAATCTAATAATTAAGCTATGAAACTGAATTCTTTTTAAAAACTCTCTTCTGGGGCAGAACTCTCTTCTGGGGCAGAACTCAAAATGTAAATACAAAGAATGCCTGCACAATATGCAAACATGCAACAAAATCATCAAATAATCTGAGCTGTGAAAGTTGTAAAAAAAATGAAATCATGAAAGGTATAACCCCATCGTTTTTTGTGAGGGTGCTGTTGTGCCTCACAATGAGGGCAAAACTGTTTTTTTCACCAAGTGTAATTTTTGTGTAATAACATTTTCAAAACCCGTTCAATTTTTTTCTTAAATGCATCAATTTAAAGCCTAATGATGTGGTTATTGAAATAAACTGCTAAAAAAACACATTTCGTTTTTATTTTCATATAACATTAATCCAAACGTTACGGCGGCGGTTATGCCCCCGCTTTCCCTACGTAATAAAATTTCATAAAATATATATATATATATATATATATATATATATATATATATATATATATATATATATATATATATATATATATATATATATATATATATATATATATATGTTATGAAATTTTATTACGTATTATATTTTATGAAATTTTATTACGTATACGTAATAAAATTTCATAAAATATAATACGTAATAAAATTTCATAAAAGTCAAGGTAAATAAAAAATTGTTATAAAATCTAAAGTTATTTCTATAAAATTTGAGTAAACTAAATTAAAATGCATTCAATTAGATTAGAAATATCACTTCTATTAAATATTTAGATAATGATAAATATTAGACCTGAAGATCTAGTGGATTGTACTTCTGTGATATCTGCTCGATATAGGGTTGGAATCCGACCTCAAACCGCGATCAATCCAGCAATATGCAATAAAGCAGGCGTGTTGATATATAACATTATTTATTTACGATTTGACATAAATCGTAAATAAATAATGTTATATATTAAAATAATAATTTTTGAGTCAAAGATTTCAGTTACATCACCAGATATTGAAGACACAAATAACATTCTCCTTGGAGTAGTTCAAGCTCAAAGTTCCAAGGGAGTTGATCAGGCAGATTTAATCTTAAATCTACTAGAGTATTACAACATTGTTGTTTGCATCTTTGTTATACGCTGTGACTGCTTTCCAACACTGGAGTATTTGCTGGAGCCATTACTATCCTCACAAACATCCTCAACATTCTGTTTCTCTGGTTTCTCTGCAGACGACAGATGTTTGAGATAAACATCTCACATTTCATAGAGGCTCTTACTGGTGAAAAAACAAAAGAACCCAGGAGAAAACTATACTTAAGACTTCAGAAAGCCTGGCCAAGGATCAAAGAGGAGGTGGATAAGATGGAGGAGGTAATTAGGTTTGATTGAAATGAGCTACAGGTTGGATCATCCTTGTTCAACATAGCAAGGATGCCTTAGAGTTTTGCAAAAAGGCACTAACCACAAAGACATTTAAAAGAGGCGACTACAAGAAGCTCTGCGAACTAGTTGTATTCTATTTAGGAGGAGATGTACCGGGGTTTCGTTTTCATCAAACTGGAGCCTGCCATGAAGCCAGGTATGGTTAAAGTATATCATCAATAATTTGTATTATTAGAAGAGAGTGCATTTTCAATATTTTTCTATATAACTAATAACAATAATTTATTCTAAAGGTTCATGGCAGATGCTCTATACCTGCTGACACTGAGGATCACTGAGAAGGTAGCCCAGGTGATGAATGAGAAAGAGAAGAAGATGGTAAAGACTGTTACATTCTTTGTTTCTATATGCTATAGACCCTGTTCTTAAAATCATATATGGTTGACAAGTCACCTTCAAATGACCTAGCTGCCTTCAAGTTATCGTTTGAAATAAGGCAGACTCTTCTTGTCAGCATGTTGCGGCACGTTTGGCATTTGGTACTTAACAGAACAGTTAGTTATACTGGTCCTAGTTGACGATGATGTTGACAAGAAAGTAAAGAAAAAGATGCTGGAAAAGTTGGTCAAGTGTGATATACTTAAGCAGTTTCATATGGGGAAACCAAAGCTACCAGTTATCAAAAGGTCAACTGAGCTATTTGAGCTGGTAGGTTCTCAGAGTTGAATCTTGTTTATGGTAGCAGGTTCATTCCATTTGGGGTGGCGGAGAAGTGGTTCAAGGAACATGCCAGGGAAACTTTTGATCTATTTAAAAGGTTTTTAAAATCGATTGAATGTGTTAATGACTGCGCTGAAAGAATGATCCGACTAATCCAGGATTTTGTTAGAGGATACAGTTCAGATAACATAAAACAGAACCTCATGCTCGTTGCCAGAGACAACAACAAAAAAACTAAAGAAAGAACTAACTAAGAAGCAACTCATAAACGTTTAATTTTAAATGTTAAAATATGTAATTTTAAGAGAGTTACTAAAATACATAGTTTTTTCGTAAAAATTGCATTTTTTTTCGAAAAATGAAATTTTACAGCTATCACTTTTACAAAAGCAAAAATAGTTTTTTTGCTTTTTTTTAGCTTATTTGGACCTTAGAGAATGGAAAACATTGAGAGGTATTTTTTTTTCGGTACACCCTAATGTTATTACTGTTAACCTTCTTCATTGTATATTTGATATCCTATTTTACTTCTATAAAGCTAGACTCAAGTCATATATTTATGACTACATTATAAAACTATACATGTCTAATTTAAAATTAAATAAATAATTATTCAAAATATTATAAAAAACTTAAATAAATAAAAAATTGGGGCTCGTGTGGGTCCCACATGGGCAGCCCATATGGGCTGCTCACTTGGGCCCTAATTAACCGTCAGCGACAAATTTTCTTTGGCGGGATGTGGGCAACCCATTTGGGCCCCATAAAGTTGTCCACTTGGGCCAAGAACAGACCTACCATCAGAGGCGATTCTAGGAATAAAATGGGGAAGGAAGGGGTTAAATCCTCGAAAAGCATTAATTGCTTTTTTTTAAATCTAAAACTAAAAACCACTCAAACTAAATGTGTCAAACACCCAACAAGTAAAAAAATCTCAAAAAAAATGACTATAACTAAAAATTCTCCTTCTTTAGGGGTAAAAAATAGGCTGGGGGCAATAAAAGGAAGGCGGAAATGGATTAAATACTTTAAATTTCAAAAAATTACGAGGAAAAATGTCTTACAATTGCCAAGATTTTCAAACCAATTATTTTCAACCGTTTACGAGAATTATTAAAATAAAGAGACCATATAAAAAAAATATATAGAAATGATTAGTGTGGGACAGATTTAATATGACTCTCTTTATGGGTCTGGCATAGCGAGTTTTTTTATTATTTGCAAAATCGTATCGGAAATCGTTGCTTTTAAATTTTTTCTTTTCTTTTTTTTTTTTTAGGTACCCCAAGAAGTCCTTGCGGTCTTATCACAGAGCACCGCGGAAGAGCATTTAATGGGAAGTTCACGCCTCCTTCCCAACCGATTTCGCAAAACTTGCCCAGAGGTGGGGTTTAAACCACGGATCTTACGTTTCTGAGGCAAGTGCGCTACCACTGCGCCACGGCTGCTAAATAGATAAAATGCGTACCAGATATGGACTACATAACCCTTTCACAATAAAACAAAAAAAAAATTTCTTTTGCTTTATTGCAATGGTGAGTAAAATGTACAAATCTACATAAAAAGATAAACCGTCCTTAAGTACATTGAGTACACCAGTAGCTTTTTTGATTTAACACTGCACAGTGATTCAGGACAATCAAAAACGGCAAAAATTAAATAAAATTTGACAGAAATCGTAAATAAATAATGTTATATATTAAAATAATAATTTTTGAGTCAAAGATTTTATATTATTTAATTTTTTTTACGCGCAGCTTCGACGCGTAAAATGCGTGCTTACATGTGTGCTTACGTAAAATGCGCGCTTACGTATACACGTATAAAATTTTTTTTTTTAGTTTTTAGAATCTTCAAGACAAATACATAAATTTGATATATTATTCTACTTGATATTTTTATAAAAATGGTTTTTAAAGGATGTTGATACATAGAGAAAAAATACTTTATTTTATTACATTAAATTTAATATTTACATAACAATTAATTTAAAAACTTTATCTGGTAACGGTTTTCCTCTTTTGTTTTCTAAAAGATATGCGTGATACTTTTTGATCCGATCTTACAAGAAGGTAGTGCATCTGATTCATCATTGTGTTTAACCTTGGTATTTTTGCCGTGTACTTAAGTCTAGAATTTCTTATCTGTTTATTTAAACTCTCTAGTGCATCTTCCGAATATACACCGATTGGCAAAGGTAGTTTATATGATATAGAAAAACTATGCAGTAGCAGTTTATGTACAGTAGGCATAACATACCAGTTGTATAAACTCACTATACATTAAGCTGTTTTAGTCCTGTATAAATCTAATTTATTGATATTAATAGGATATCAACAAGATATGGTTATGAGAATATTAAGCAATCTTTTAATTATATCACAATCAATTTCAGAAAAAACTTCACTATTTTTAAATGCTCTTCTGGCAGTGTTGCCGTCATTCGTATTTCCAGACCCAGTTTTAGGCATATCAACAAATAGGCTTAACCGTTCTCTGAAGAATACCTAAATCTCTTTTTAAGTCTATAGATAACTTTTCCTCAATTGTTTTTGGTTAGTACTTTTTAATTTCAATTTTATAACTCAAATGAAGAATAAATTCCAAGCATTTTATCCAGCAAAGCAAAGCTGAAATTCCGAGCCCCAAGGCCGAGTCATTCTCAGTTTTTGCTTTTAATAAACCAATATTGTTCATTTCCTTGGGTTTAGCATTGCACACATTGCAGGATTGAGTGGATTTTGTCTCTGTGTTAACTGCTTTATTATCAAACAGATCAATCTTATAGCTGATATTATATGTCAAAATTTTTCCCGCAATATTAAAAACTTTGCAAAACGTCTTTAAGGTATTTTTTTTAATTTTTTATATCTGATTCTTCTTCTCTGGATAAAACTGGACTCTCTTTTTTATATTGTAGATGAAGAGGTCTACTAAAGTGACATCTTCTATAGAAGATGACGAAATTTGAAAAAAAGAATTGTGTCTTTATTGCTCAAAGTATACTTTGAGCAATAAAGGCACAAAAGCTGTACTGAAAAGATTTTCTTAATGCTTAAGTAATATACTTGCGACGCTTGTATCGTATTTCTGTTTATAAATACTTTGGCTTGATGCTCCATCAAAACCAATCTTTCCATATAAAACTCCAAATATTTCGTCACTTTGACCAAAAATTGGCATATCAATCATTTCTGTTATTCTACTTACAGTGTGATCTAACATGCTTTGAAGAGTACACTTTGCAGAAATTTCAGAAAAATTTATATTCTCAGGATAGCGTTTCAATTTTTCCACGAAAATATTGTGCAAGTTAGAATAAATATGTACATTGTGTACAAGAGCTGAGTTTCTGATCATTTGATATTGTTTATCGCTGAGATCAGTATTCATTTTTAATGCAAGAGCTTCCTCTACACTCATATTAATGGGAAAGTTTTTATCCAAAGTTTCATTAGCTTTTTCTATCTCTAAAACATTAGATAAATTGTTTTTTAAAATAGAGGCTTTTTTTTCTCCAGCAGCATTTGCATTTTTTGCAGAAGCTAAAAATAGAGCTTCACGATGTTCAGTGGCTAGTTCTTTTATTTTTTTTTTTCTTTTGCTTCTCTCTCCAAGAACACTACATTGTTTATGGGGCCTTCCAGAACCAAAATGGCTATTTTTATTGTTCATAAGATTTCTTTGAAGCCAACAATTTTGTTTTTGTATAAATGTATCATAGTTTCGTCCACATTGTTTTAGTTTTTTCTTCACCTTTGAAATAAATATAACTAAAGCAAACTTTACTATATTTAAGTTTTCTTTGCGAATTTTTTCAGTATTTTTTATTTCATTTGTAAATCCTTCCATAATTTTAATTTATCAACTCCTAATTCACTTTTTTGGATAATGAATTTGGGATAAGATCTAATCTTTTCATTGTTATCGTTTTTAAGAACCATCAATATAATAAAACTAGTATATCAGAGACATTTTAAATTACATTACATTTTTTTTACTTTACACTGCTTTAAATTTTATTTTGTTATGACTTTTAACATTGATACATCCTGTATTAACACATATTACTTAGTTAACTTTATATTACAGGAAATACTTAAGTTGTTCAATTAAGCTTTTTTAAACATGTTGTACTTATCGAATAATAAATTATTCTTTAAAATTGTCAATAAATATTTTAAAAAACTTCTAAATAGTATATTTAGAAGTTTGTTAAATTATTTAAAGCCTAATATAATGACAAAAGCACGTTCTTTAAAACTATATTTAATACTTATGATTTAAAAACTATATTAGAACAAGTTCTACAAGCAAAAAACTTAAATTTAAGTTTCCCGTCAATTTCATTTGTTTTGATATAATAAAGTTCTTAGGAAAATGGCGGAAAACAAGGTTTTTATGAAATCACCAATATTTGTTTTTCTTTAATAACTTCCAATAATATTTATATTCCTAAAGTAGAAATGTTAATTAACTGGAAAATAGCTATATATTTGTGGAACTCGGTGCAACATTTTTTTAGATGATATATAAACAAAAAAAATACAATTATTTTCTCCTTTTTTTTAGAGAAGTCTTTAAATTTAGACGAAAAAATCAGACTTATTTTTTTATTTTCAGTATATTTGAAATCAAAAAATTTATTTTAAAAATAAATATACACTTTTATTTAAATTTCAAATTCTCTAATTTAGTTGAATAAAAACCTCACATTTTTCAGATTTCTTTAAAAATAATGTCAAATTTTTTCACTTCTTTTACCTATAAAATACAAAATAAAAGCTTTATGAAAAAATTATTTTTACTTTTGAAATAAAAAATTTTTGTCATTTAATATTATCTAACAAAGGGCACTTAATTTATAAAAAAGTGGTGAGGGGTTTATTGCCATTTTTTGTTGTTTTGAGTCACTGTGCGCTGTTTGCACCAAACTCAAAAACTTTTTAGCGCGAAAACGTTCAACACCGGTAGTGCCAATACCGAAATACCGGTATAAACGATATTTCGGTATTGCTCAATACCGGTATTAAAAACATGTTCAGGTATTATATATAGGTTTCGGTATTGGCTCAATACCGGTATTAAAAACATGTTCAGGACTTGTGCACGATTACTCTCTTCACGTGAAACGCGCCTGTAAATTAAATATTCAAAACTACCAGGCGGCAATAAACAAAGCTTATTCGGCAAGTATGTCATCAGAAATGAGAATATAAAATCACGCTTGCTCAAGAGACTGGGAGAAAGAAAATGATAAGTTGTTTAATTGATTTTTTACAAAAAAATTTTGATAAAATTTTCAGCTAAAGAAAAAACTTGTTTAATTTAAAAGTAAAATTATGATTTCCTTTTATCAACAAACCAGAGCATTTCCATTCCATAAAATGATTTTTTATTAGGATTTTTTTTACAATTAGGGGAAAGCGGGGCAACATGGCGAACGTTTTGAAAGCTCTGAGTTACTGCAAAACTATCAGTCGTGAAGCAATAATACTTTCTCAGTTTGTTTATGTTATAAAAATGATTCATTGCCTACATGAATTTTCTGTTTGGAAATATAACAATTTGAAATAAATATTAAAATAAAAAGTCATAAATTTGTCATCTGGTCACGTGACCGGGGCAAGATGACTTATTATGCAATTTTTGCCTCCAATTTTATAAAATTTTAAAAACTACCAATAACTCTAATTAAAGTAACACGAAATAAATACAAGTCGTAAAAAACTACTTCTAAAGAAGTTAAACTTGAAGGTCACCATCCATTGTGAGAAACGGAAACTGAAGAATTTTTTTTTAAGCGCAAAAAGTAAACTTATGGGTATAAAATTGCGTTGATAATATTTCAAAAAACCAATTAGTGTTTTAAAATACAAGATGCAAATATAGTTTCGTTTTCAACCAATTTTAAGATTTTTTGTTGAGTTGTTATATGAAAACCCATCTTGCCTCATTCGCCATGTTGCCCCGCTTTTCCCTAGACGTTGGGGCTTATAGCAATATGCATACTAATAATTTTCTTAAAATAAAAATTCTAGCAAAAATATTTTTTTCACATTTTAGGCTACCTGAAAATTTATATATATATATATATATATATGTATATATATATATATATATATATATATATATATATATATATATATATATATATATATATATATTTTTTTTTTTTTTTGAAAATATTTCATCGAAAATATCGAGTTGCACTTTATTTTTATAAAAATAATTATATGAAATTGAGAAATTTGTAACTTCCATGCGCGACTTTTGTGCGTGGCTATACATGAACTGCAAAAAACTATTGTTGTGACTCTATGAAACAAAGTAGAATTTTGTAATTTTCTAGAAATATTTAAAATATTATTAAAAAAACATATATATACTGTTGAAACTTATATTTTCCGAGGAATTAAAGTTTATTTATGCAGTAACTAAAATTTGTGTTTTTCTTTTCTATACGTGATTCCGCTTCAAACTTCATTTATTCTTTGAAAATATTACTAATGAATACCACTTTTTGTTTACAAAATATTTATACAGATTAGAATTAATTGAGAGTAAATTGAGGATTTCCAGTTTTATTATTATGAAAAAAAAGAAAAAGAAAACTGACAAAATAAATTCCATGCGTGATTTTTCGGGAACACTTAGGATTTAAAATAGACCTTGGTTAATCTTCCGACACTGGATCCCAAAGTAAAATAGCCATTCTTCCGACATACATGCGAAGCATTCATACGTATGTTTGCTAATCAAACTTTTTAGCGAAAATAATAAATAAGATTATTTTTGCTTATTCCAACGAAATCATTATTTGTACGCGCGTACAAAAAAGATTTTACATAAAATAACTCTTATTTGAACGCAAAAAATGCTTATATATGCTAATTTTTTTCATGATCAATATATTTGTGTAATGCAATAAGTTTAAAAATTTTCATCTTTAGAAGGCACGTCTGTCAGGGTTGCGGGTTCGAATTAATTAATTTTTAATGTTAATATTTTATTTCCAAGTAGTTTTATGTTTTTCAACAATTGATTTTGTTTATTTATTGTTATATTTATTATTTATTTTCATCTTTCAAAGTTTTATAGAATAAGTGCATCGATGCCTACATAAATTGACTGATTTAGATGTAGTCACAGTGGAGTATGCTGACTTAAATAGGGATAGGCAATGTGGAGTGTAAATAGATCGACAGACTTAAATAGGCATAGGCGCAGTAGCGTGAACATGCATCGACTGACTTAAATAGGGATAAGCTGAGTAGATGTAAGCTTATCTAAATCGTTTGCTTCATGGAAGAACACAGAATCAAAATGAAAGTTTTAATGCAATGATATGGTCCAGAATACCTAGGTCAAAGTATGTTTTGCTTTCGCAATTGAAATTTGGACTCTATGATGCTATTGGTGCCTTTAATATAGGATTAAAGTCTAGTATACTTATATTTGAAAGACTTAATATGATACCAGGGCAACATACCATTTCTGGATGCAATCACCTGAACCAGAAAAGAGTTACGATGTCAGAATATAAAAATCAAGACACCATCAAAAACAAAGGAAGATTTTAAGAAGCCGCAAGCATAAAAAATTTGAAAAAGTTGAACAGAAAGAAGGGAAATTGTATGGGGTTGGTGTTCATGATTAAAAAATACAATCAGTATGCTCTTACTTACCTGACTGGGAAGTTAAGTCGGATCACAACCTAACCAAACAATTTGTATCGCACTCTCTAATATCGTGTGCAATCCTGTTTGCTCTCTCTAAGCTATCTTTCTAACTCGACTAATTTTATCTTTTACTCTAACATATCTTCGTTCTTCCCAAACTCATTTTACTCTTGGACTGTAGAGCGAGGTTTGACGCTTACTAGGGAACCGAAACAAGTCTCTGCAGACCTTGGTAATGTGGCCTCCACAAGGCAATTAGCTGGCGGAGGATAAACCACGATACCATCAGTATGCTCTTTTTATACTAAATTTTTTGGATCTTTGTTATTATATAATATTTTTTATCACAATTTCAACTTATTTGGCATTTTTCTCAGAACGCGTGTTTTTAATCTCTCGGCAGAAGTATCTTGAGAACCGCTTGACCGATTTTAATGAAACTTTCAGGGAGTATTCCTCTCATAAAGATGTATGCAATAAGCAGACAACTTTTTAAAAACGTTTTTTAAACTAAAGAAATTAAAAAAAAACATCTATCATTTTTGTGCTTAAAATTTTTGCCAAAATTAAAGAGGCCTACCACCTGACAGATAAGTTATTTTCAAAAACTGTCAGCTTATTGCACAGATCTATCTTTTAACTATAAGTTAGAAAAAAATCAGCTCAAAGTATCATTCTAATTGACTGCAATCTTTGCCAGGGTGAAGAGACTAGTTTGACATTTTCCCTTAGTAACCGTGTTGCCATAGCAACGGAGTGCTATTTTTTATGATAGATTTTTAAACATTCAGTATACTTTTAATTGCAACATGTAATAACTTTATTAATGCTTTACTTTAGAAAATAATTTTTTGAGGGGTTTTCCGCCTTAAGTTAAATCGTCAAAATAATTAATAATAAAGGTTGGTTTCCACATATCTAAAATGGTCGTACAACAGTTGCGCAATCATATGAAAACATAAGTCGTGCGACAAGTTTTGTCTTGCAAGACTCGGTGTAGTTAAGCGGATTTACAAAATATTTGAATACCGTAACATGGGGTTACTTCAATCCACTTTATTGCGATTTTTGGTTTTAACGATCAATTTTGGTCTATTCAAAATATTTTTTCAATCTTTTTTTTATTCAAATTATTAATAAAGGTATTAACCTTTAATTCGAGCTATTTAATTTATAAAATAGATTAAAAACAGATATAGTTTTTAGTTTTCCAAAAAGTGGCCTAATGTTACCCTGGGTTGGTGTTTCTTTAGGCCATGTATACTTGGTGTGCTGTTTTGTTTTATTAACATTCAAATTACTTAAACAATTACTTTCATAATCTTAAAACAAATACTAACTTAATATTTACTTTAGGAAATATCTCGAAATTGTTAAAACAAATGGCCTTTGATCTATATAAAGACAAAAAAAAAAAAGGAAAAAACTTTGTATATTGTATCAAATATTTTTTTTGTTCTGTAATAACAATAAACAATAACTAAATAACAAGTAGGTAGGCATCTACTCTATATAAACATATAATGTTTAATAATAATTGTTTCAGTCAGATTTAAATGCACGTAGCTTACACCTATATTCACTGTTAGATGTTGCACTAGAGATAACACATTTAACTTTTTTTCGTTTCTGGGACACTTTTACAGTATTTTTGACTGGTATAACATCTGATTCTTCTGAGTCAGGACAGATTCCTTTTCCTGGTGGAACATTTAGTTTTTTTTTGCGCTTTAACATTGAAGGTCCAAGGTCTGCACGATTGTCATTCAAATGACTGATAAATGCTTTAGAAATAAGACTTAGATCAGCAGATGATCGATCCTGCAGTGGTAGGCGATTAATAAGAGGTTCTTTATCACAGGGAAAAATTCCACACTTAGCAAAACCTGATATCAAATTTTCACTAGAAGTGTCTTTTATTAATTCCAGCACTTTTTTTAAAAGTGATGGAAAGTGTCCTTTTGGAAGTGTTGTAGATTTTTTACCTACAGGTGATTCTTTCCACAAAGTTAAAACAATTTTCCACTTATTTTTTAGTGGCCTAAAATAGGCAACATCTAGAGGTTGTGTCAAATGCGATGAGTTAGGTGGTAAACAAACAAATACTATGTTATTTTCTTTACACAGTTTTAAAACATTCTGACTAATGTGCGATGACAAATTATCCCCAATAAGAACTTTTTTTCCGGTCTGTTTTTTCAGTATAGGAAGCAGGTGAGCAGTAAACCACTCCTCGAATGTAGCATTATCTAACCATCCATGTTTTGTGCGATTGTACCTAGTTCCATGGGGACCGTTTTCAGTCCATGTGGACCACAGATGTTCTGATTTGTAGACAACATAAGGTGGTATTGTACCTCCAGCAGCATTGCCACAAAACATGACTGAAATATTGGACTTTGATGAGTTTATTACTCTTTCAGGGTATTTACAGCCTCTACGACATATAATTTTTTTGCGTCCTGGGTCATCACTTAGGTTTGTTTCATCGTAGTTGTATATATTTTCTGCTGGCACATTTGTAACAACTTGGGCGAGGTTTTCAATATACTCACTTAAGGTTTTTTCATTAATTGCAGCCCGATAGCGTTTTATATTGGCTGCCAAGCGCAAAGTAAGCATAGGATGTCTTTTTAAAAATATTTTACTCCATTCTAGTCCTGGAAAATTATTTCTAAACTGTGGAATAGTTTTATTTTGCGAAGTGAGGTAATCCTTTACAATAAACCTAAAATCCAATTCATCCAAAGGGAATCCAAACTCAGACACTGCCACGATGTGAGCAACAAAAGCTGATTCTTCCGAAGCAGTAAATATTGTAGGATGCCCTGGGTTTTGATTGTGCTTTAGCTTCAGTTTGTTTTGTATGGTATTTCTACATATTTCAAAATGTTTTGATGCTTCTCTCTGGCTCATTCGACCTTCATTAATAGCAGAAAGGCACTGTTGGAGCTTTTTTGGAGAATAGTCCACATATTTTCTGGAGCCTGGTCTTCTAGTATACATTCTTGGCATTTTTATTAGCTAGAATATAAATCAATCAATATTTTACTATTAAAAGAAAATAGTTTACAACATAGTAAAATTAATACAATACTTTTATAAAGAAGAAATGCAAAGAAACCTTTTTGAAGAGACTATGAAAGAGACTTTTGTGAAGAGACTACTTTTATAAAGAAGAAATGCAAAGAAACCTTTTTGAAGAGACTATGAAAAGAGACTTTTGTGAGGGGACAAGTAGTACAAGACTAATTAATATAATAAACAATATAAAAATAACAACAGACAAACAACAACTAAAGAAACAAAAAATAAAATCAATAATATATAAATATTTTATATATAATTTCATAATAATAATAATAATATATCTATTAATAACTTTAATTTATCATATTTGTTATAATAACAATGATAATAATAATAATAATAACAATAGCAATAATAAATAAAATTAAGAAATAAACCATATGATATGTCCATTTAATGTAAATAAAATGATTGGATTTTATTTATGATGTGGTGTTACTTTAAGTCCGGCCTAAAGTAACCCCATTTTTAAATAAAAACTCACTCAAATAAGATAAGTTATTTTTTTCTCAAAACTGAATAAAAAAACAGTAAAAAAAATACTCAAATCTTTTTACCAAAGTGTTAGTCTAACAAACTCAGTGATTTTTTTTTCTGTAGTGTGTACTACAAAAGCAAACCACGTAGAAGTTCTGCACAGTAAATTTTACAAACAAGTTCAGTTACTTTTTGACATCCAATTAACAGATGTATTATTTAGTGTGCGGCAAAGGCAATATGGTTTCTTGACAGTATTTGCCACATATAAATTAAAAAATAGCAAAGAACGCGCCACTTTTAGGACGTTTGAACAGGAGAAGCATGAAACTTAAATTTTCAGTGGTGGAACAAAGTAGGAACTTAAGGCACAAAGTAACCCCGTGTTACGGTACTTTTATTTGGAATTAGCATGGTTTTGTCAGCATATTATGCCCAAACAAGATCTTTAAATTTTATAATTTTTTTTGCTTAAAATTTTTATAATATTTAAAGAAACTTTTCTTTTTTATATATAATTTTTAACATCTTTTTACAACCCGTAATATTGTATCTAAAGAACACTATTTTGGAGTCTTTAGATCAATTTGGCTCATCGACATTAACATGAATTTAGTTAAAATCTATTTAAAAAGTTACTTAATTTACTACTGATCCTATTTCTAATCGGTTCTGACGTATATTAACTATATATACCCAGCTAGCACTCATAAGTTGGGCCAACGTCGGGCCAACGTCGAAAGCTTTGGACAGTTTTATAATATGAGCGCTGACGTCGGACCAACGTCGGGCGAACGTCGGAATACTACACATTATTTAGATTTTTAAATGCGTACAGTGTGTTACAGGTTTTAGCGTTATTAAAGTTTTCGGCCATATTTACAGGCTGTTGAAAGACTGTTGTATAGCTATAACTTTTTACTAGAGAATTGCTTTATATGGCTTTGAATTCGAAAATTAATGATTTTATAATAATTGTGATTAATTTTGAATGGAATATCAGATCATAATAAAAAAAAATACAAACATGTTGTTGCTTGTATATCTTTAAACATGCATTTTTAAATCTTTCGTTAAAAAATGGTTTTATTAAGTTAAGTCTCAACTTTAAGTTGAGTTGAACTTCACTTAAGACTAAATTCACGTGAGGAGTACTGTATGATAGACACAACTACATAGTTATTACTTACTTAAGACTTAATTTTTTAACAACTACGAAGACTTCGTAGTTGTCCACAGACTTCGTCGTAGTTTTCTGTATCATATATAATTTTTATGTATCATACAGTGTACATGTACACTGTATGATGTACAATGTACAGGCTAAATTCTTAGGTCTTATACACACAATGTATTTAGTATATGTATACGTTCTGTATCATACAGTGTATACACTGTATGATACAGAATGTATACATATACTACATACATTGTGTGTATAAGAGTTGAGAATTTAGCCTTAACGTGGGAGCTACGACTTAAGTCTTAACTCTCAAGTTGAGTCTTAACTTTAGATTATACACTAATATACAATATGTAAATCATTTAAATTTTACTAAATGTATGATACTGAGTAGTTGTCTATATCGTACAGATTTTATTGTACAGTGTACTATATAATGTGTCGTACATTTTTATTTATACTGTGTGTACTATATACATTGTTAACTTAATAATATAGTTAGTGCTAATATTGTTTAATTATCATTTTCAAACTTTTTCATAAAAAATTAATGAATAAGTTTGGTTAAATTTGTATAAAATCCATTTTTTTTTCTTTTTTTTTTTAAGCTATGCAAGGACTCTGTAAAGGTAATATTTTAAAACAAACAAATTAAATCGGAAAAAGAAGTGATTATTATAGAACACAAAAAGGCTGAAAAGCGAAAAGAAGGCTGTTAAAGAAAAAAAAGGTTGTTAAAGAAAAAAAAGGTTGTTAAAGAAATTAGAAAGGTTAAATAACGAGAAGAAGTGGTTTTTAATGCAAAAATCAGAAAGGTTGAATCACAAGAAGAAGTCTTATTAAAATAATTAAATAAGATTAAATTATGCAAAAAAGTGGTTGTGAAAAGAAATCACATTAATTGTTTGTTTGAGAGCAATAGGTATGGAATACTTAATTTCTATTTTTGTGTTTATTTTTACTTCAAAATTATTAGTTGAATATATATATATATATATATATATATATATATATATATATATATATATATATATATATATATATATATATGTATATATATATATATATCAGGCCTTGCGATGAATAAGAACTGCGCGACGCATAAGCACGACGTGATTTTTGACGTCATTAAATTCTTTTTATTTGCTTTTCATATTTATCAACATTAACTGCACCAATTTACTTAATTACCGCAAAACTACTTTAAATCGTTTATGTAGAAATGTTATTATTTAAAAATGTTTTGGAATGTTTCGTTTTTTAAATTTGTTTATTTTCTCGACGTTTGTCACGTTTTGTCTATACTAAACGAATAAAAACATTATAACTTAAATTTAAAAATGATTATAAAATATGCTAATATTTGATTTTTTTTTTCTTAAATATGTAATTTAAAGTTTTTCAAATAATTATTTTTTCTTTTTAAAAAGTCAGCGAGTAATAAACTGGAAATTTTAATATTGTACGATTAAAAACTGTGCAATAGCTAATATTTTTTACAAGCGATTTTATATAATATTTATTTATTTTTATTTATTTTCATAAAGCGGTTGATAAGCACAATCACTCGTATTAATAAAAAACTTAAACGAACGTTTTGAATAGATTTTTAGGTAGGCTCTCTTGTCAAACCCTTATTCCGACGCTGTCCTTAAAGTCCGCGAAATGGCGAGTTATAACGCTTTAAAGATTTCACGATGGAGTTGCTACGGAGTTTATTTTTAATTTTTTTTTTTTTTATCAAGATGCTCTAAAAAATCCTAATGGTCTTGTCACAGCGCACCGCCACAAGGAGAATACCATTTAATAAGTTGGCTTTACTTTTTATTATATTTTGCTTAATTATAAAATCAAATACTTATAATAAAAATAAAATATTTAGTATATAAAAGTTTTATAGTTTGGTTATTTGGTTATGTTAAAATAATGTTTATTACGTACTTTGAATATTTTGCCTTTTAATGGCGAAATTATATTTAGCAATTGTTCGAAGCGTCATGCGAAAAATTTGCAGGGAAAATAAAACAAAAAATTTGCCGGGAAATTGTTTACTTTAAAAATGTTTAGATTAAAAATATATTATATACATTTGACATATGTAATGTGAGTTAGCCACACAGCCATTTCCTCGATTACTCCGTGACTTTTTCAAAATTCCACCCGATTTCGCTGATTATTATTTTCAAAATTCAAGCCAACTTCACTCATTATAATTATCAAAATTCAACCCAATTTCACTCATCATTCACTGATTTTTTTGCAGAAAACTGAACACAGGTACTCTACCGATTATTATCAGTTTAAATATTTATTAAATGATTAAAATAATATGAACGTATCATTATTAACGTAAGTTTATTAAAAATTATTATTAACATCAAAAATAGATATATTGCCACAAAACAAATTTTTTTTACCTTAATTATGATGAACTCAGTTTACTTTTTAAACTATTGGCTAATGATCAATACAGTAAATTTCAAATCATTAAAATTTACCAAATTAAAACCATATCTCAACAGTAGGTTCAACCAAATTTAAACAAAAGCTAGACACTAAAGAAAAAAAAAGAAAAAAGAAAGAAAATATTAAAAAACATATTTTGTTATTCATACATGTAAAAGTTTACTTATTTATATAACTATATTATTTATATAATTAACTATTAATTGATATACAAAAAATGTTGTTAAAAACCTTGAAATATAAAAATATTTCTTGGTTTTTAACAATATGACATAAAAAAAAAGCTTTTAAAGAAAATCAACAGAAATAATGTTAAACCTTAACTAGACAATATTGGACTCCTACTTATATTAGGAATAATACAATGTAATAAGACTCATACCCCAGGTTCCATTGAGTCTAAAGTAAAGAAGTAATTTAATTTATTTTAAAAACTAATAATAAAAATACTGACAGATCCTCTCAAACGCTTCATCTAAACTTTAAAAAAAACTTTATTAAAATAAAGACCTGAAATATTTCTAAAAAAAAGCCAAACTAAAAAAACCAATTAACTAAAAGTGATACTATTGACTAACAATTGTTGTTATCAACTATTTTTTCTCTAAGCAGTCTCACTAAAAAGTTAAACTCTAACTTCAAATCAAACTTTTTTTTAATAAATTTAAAATATTTACAATCTTCATTTAAAAGAATTAATAAAAACTGTTTGTCCTTCTTAAAATTTTTTTGATTTTGAGCTTATTCTCTTCTTGTCACCATAAATCTGAAGTGTGATTGGACTATTGAAAGGTCCAAACCAGTGATTCTAATATTTGTTAGGGTTTTCGGGCCTCAAGTGTTTGGTTTGATTAAAAAATAGACAAATCACATTGGTTCGATAGGAATATTGTAAAAAGAATCGTCTAAAGGTGCATATTCTTCAATTATATCTTGTTTCTCCTTTTCTTTTTCTAAAATTTTTATACTAGATGCAATTCTTCTTTTTTTTGTCGAAATTCCAATTCTGCCGGTAAATTTTGTTTTCAAAATTTTTGGTTTAGGTAATTTATATGAAATTGCACATGCACACCTTTTTTTCTTAGTAACTTCATTCTTTTATAATGGGATGTTGTCGTGTTTAGGGACAAGTGTTTGAAGCTCATTTCTTAGGATTTCTTGAAGTTTAAATTTTAAGGATTTAACCACAATCTCATCATAAACTAAGTAACTTAATGTTTTTATTTGAGAAAGGATATCTCTACATGATGATGCATTTGTTTGCTTAGGGTATATTTTATTCTGCACATTTTCCAAAATAACATGACCTTGTGTCTCAGATAAGTTGTCTTCAAAACATATATTAGATTCTTCTTCATGACAAGATTCATTACCATAAATGACTGAATTATCCAAACAAAAGTATGGAGATAATCGGTAACTATCTGGCAGTAAATACAACTAACTCCATCGCAATGTTGAAAGATTGCTACCATATGTTTGCATGGCATCAATGTTTTCTTCCATTCTATGCATTGGCAATCAGGGAACTTAGTGTCTTGACCTCCAATAGTGACAATATAACTTTTTGCACTTGTGAAGCTTTTTACCTCATACATTTGCTTATTCTTAGAATTTTCATGGAATGTAATTTTTAGGTTATTGCAGTCCTTCACAAGACCAATCTTTTCTATACAATGTCTTGTGAAATTCTCAGGTTTATTACAAAGCCATTTTGGAAGGTTGCTATTGTAGAGTCTGTAGTCTGAGCAGCGATAAATATTAGCTTCCACATACCTTAAAGAATGAATAATAATAAATTATTTGCTAAGATTATTCTCAAGACAATAATTATTAAAATTTATAAAAACTTTAATAAGAATAGAAAGGTCTATTAAAAAACTGCATATACATAGAAACTAATAAAATCCCATTTTATTATTCTAATAAATTTGACAATATATGTCTATATTATCAATTAACAACGAATGTTTGCATTGTCATTTCAGTATAATGAAAGTATAATTGCTTTTCAGTATAATTGCTTTTGTCAAAAGTTTACCTGCTGTATGTCTCAGGAATAAATTAATCAACAAGAACTGTCACCATTCCACTTAACGAGTTATCTTTACACTGATTTAAAAACTCATGTTTGAAATCTCTGTTCTTTCGCTCAACACCGTTGTTTGTATTTACAACTGTCTCTAATATTCCACTTCTGAATGCTTTGACCCAACGCTACATAAAGGAAAAAAGCCAGTATTACGTCAATTCATACACATAATAGGATACATAATAGGATAATAAATGGTTATATTGCATAAAACTTGTAAGCAACAAGATCCTACCTTTTTCTCAGGCAACCATGTGTTTTCTATGTAATTTTTAAATTTAATGCTATTTGTAGAGATCCATATTGGATCCTTGTGTAGAGCTTGTACAGCAATGTCATATTCTTCCTGTGTTTCAGAAGCAGCTATTCGTCTAAGTAAACAAAGAGCAGTGTGCTTGACTGATCTCATTCCATTTGCATTAGCAGACAACCATCTTTCCCACGCTTGCTCACGGTGAAAATCACAGAGAATAACAAAGCAATCTTAAAAACAATCATTACACTCAAATATAAATTTATTACATATGTAACTTATGTCTTTAATTTAGAGGAAATTAGGCACTAATAATCCTAAAATCCAGGGTACTTTAAGGTTAATATTATTTTTTTACAATTTCTTAACTCTAAAATAGCTCTAACACTAATGAACCCATATTTTTCACTACATTTATTATTCTGCAAATCTATATCCCACAACATATGTACTACATCAGCTTTTATGATATCCGCTTGAATAACTGATAAAGGCACTAGAGGGTTTGGTGAATGACATTCACCAACTATAGAAATTACATTTTTTGACATAATCAATTAATTAAAAATTATTTCTATTATCATATATATATACTTAGCATAGACAAATCTTTGCTACTTTTATGGGATTACACCCCTAATGTAATTTGGTATATTAGAGGTGTAAACACTTTTCTATTATAAGGGGTGTACCCTGATAGTCATGCGGTGGCACAGGAAAACTTGTTTTCTAAAATGGTGACTTAAATTTCAAATAAAATTTCTCTTGGTAGCCCAGCAGGACAACCAGGCAGTTTGTTACTTACAAAAAAATGTTTATTATTAATATAAGATTTCATTCCTTGCAATTATTTAAAAGAAACCTTCAAAAAGTATTTAATTTAGTCATACACTACGTTTAAAAATAATTACACTATGGCGCATTAATACATTTTTAGATATTACCGGCCTACTGGTTATCATTGCAGACAACTCAAGTAAGAAAATATTTCAGCTGCAGGGACACCATGAAATGACCAAAGGACACACCCCTGTATATATAACAACTTCATCTATTACTAAAAATAATCAACCATTTTCACAAAAAATTATCAAACACTTTCAGAACATCAGTTAGGGCAGCAACTCTAATTACACAGGATAATAATTTACCATAAATATACCTTACCTATGTATACGCATGAACAAAGAAGCTATAACAACAAAAAGAAATTATAATTAAATATAACAAACCAACCTTTAAAAACATTTTCGATTGATAAAATTTCTGCCTCACAGTTATCAGTCATAAAACACTTAGGGTTCCATTCTGGATTCCACTGACTTAATTTTTTTAGTGCTTCTGTTATTGTATCAGTAGTTTCATCTTGCACTGCAAAGGGCGCTACTACCTGATAGTTACTGTTTGTTTTTACAACAACAAAGAACAACGGGATTGAATATCTAGTAGATTTATAAGTGGCATCTAGTAGGCATATATGATTGCCATATTTATAAAGAAGTTCTTTTTGACTTATTGTCTGGTGAATAAAAAGAAGTTTTTGTTTTGTAGGAAGTATGTTAGACTAAATATAAAACTAAAATAAAAAATAATCTCTAAAGCTTACTAAAATTTATATAAAAATTTATCACATCAAAAATATTGCCAGGGATACATTTCTAGATATATTAAACATATTAAGAACATTTTACTAAAAGATAAAAATAAGTATAAAAATGCATTTGATTTATTAAATTATTTTTTTTATAGTATCATTTTTTCCTTTCATTATACTCAAAATAATCATAATATACCAATACAACTTTCACTTACAAAAATATCTTCTTCATTTTCTCTGTTAAATTTTTCTGAAACTTCTAATTCTTTGCTATGGTCTGTAACTTCTCCGTAACCACGATAATAAAACTTATCTCTTGGGTATTTATTTCTCCATTCTTCAACCTTTTGCTGGAGATTTTCTTGATCCAGTTTAGAAAATTTAAACTTTGTAGCAGCTTTATACATATGATTTCGTATATCTTGAATTTTTGGGTAGTATCTTCTAGATGATGTTGGTGGTAATTCTAGTCCTCTAAATAGTTCGTCTTTTACATATACACGAATAGATCTTTGCATTTCACGTGGATTTCGGATCCCTTCTCCAACTAATTGATAAATTTTGGAAATAATTTTAGAATCAACTTGTAGTGACAAACCAGCCCTCTAAAAAAATTTTTGAATGTTTTTGGTTAACTTTAATGGTTTCATTTTATATTATGTTTTTTTTTTTTTTTTTTACTTTCAGATTTAAGAAAAAGAAGGTCGCAATATATTATTAACATTAAACTATTTTTGGTGGTCTTCTGGAAGGCACAAAATACAATAATATAGAAACAAAGTCAACAAAAGAGGTTGAAGTCAGATAATTGACAAAAATAATAGACAAAAATATTTTTAATGAGAAAACTTGCAAAAATTTTACCTTATCTACCTGAATCCTTAAATGGTCAGCAATAACTATTATTTATATTTTTTTAATAATTGCATTATAGACAAAAAATAAAAACTGTTCTTAAAACCATCGGGATTGGCCGATGGTTACCTAGGCCGATGCATCGGCTAAATGGTCAATGCATCAGCTAAATGGTAGATGCATTGGCAGGCTGATGCCAATCCAACCCTACATATAATACATTCATTTCTCACATTTCTTAAATTTCCATGGTAACCACTTTAACCCACTTTTAATGTGGTTTAAAGTGATAACCTGCGAAATTTCGAAAAGGTGGGTTAGGCATCTTTTCAAGAGTTTGTCATATAGCGTTAACATTATTATTAAATCTTAATATAAATACATTTATGACACATACACTTTCTAGTCATTTCATGTTTTTTCATTTTTCATAAATCAGTAAGCTTCTAATCATGTATACATATATGCATGTAAATATATATGTGTGTGTGTATATATGTGTATATATACACATATATATATATATATACACACACATATACACATATATGTATATATATATATATATATATATATATATATATATATATATATATATATATATATATATATATACATATAATTATAAATGCATTCTATAAAATGGAGTGCTCAATGTTCTTAAAAGAACAGAGCAATAAATTAGTAGATGTAACAGATAGTAGAAAGATAGTAGTATTCGATATATACGTATTTACATATACACATATATATCGAATGTACAAATATTTAAGAATGTATAAAATATATTTAGTGCTACTGTTATTATATCCATATCAGTACTAATTAACAGATTAACAAACACAATTATTATTTGTAAGTCAATGTAGCAGTACTCTGGTGCGAGTCAGGCTATAAGATAGTCGATGTAGCAACACTCCCTTGTAGCAGCAGACTATAAGATAATCGATGTAGCAACACTTACGCATGCTTTAAAAATGTTTTTTTAATAAAACAAAATCAGAAAAATAACTAATTAAAAAAAACTTTCTAGTCATTATTATTGCGGTTTTTAAAAAAAACAATAAAATTTAATGTACTTCCGCATTAATTTAATTGCTTTGACATTTCGACAACAATAAAATGCAGCTTAAGAGACAAGGTAAAAAAATTGTAGTCGAAAGAGACTTTTTTTTACCATAAAAGTCTCTTTCGACTACACTATAAGGATATATATATATATATATATATATATATATATATATATATATATATATATATATATATATATTGCAGGTAAATTGTAATTAAGAAAAACAACATTTCCTTTTCAACAGTTCCTATGAAGAGTTTTTTTGAATTTGACAGTGGATATAAACTATAGCTTATATCCATTGTCGAATTCAAAAAAACTTTAAATAGGAAATGTTGGACAATTTACTTGCTGTACCTTTACAACACATTACTATTAGGCGATTCACTCTCATACAGAATAGCCTAGCAACAACAAGTCACCAACAACAACAATATTAGCAAAAGAATAAAGTGAAAGAGCTTGGTCAGAAAAAACATTCCAAAACGAAAGAATATAAAAGAATACTCAGAAAATTCAAACCTAGATTTAAACCAAAGTCACCTAACAAATTAGTGAATTGTTAAGTATGTAAATGCCTAGGCCAATCGTGTGAATATTACAATCTTAATAAATCAAAGACAGATATCAATGAACACTAAGATAGCGAACTTAAACTAGTTTAACAAAGGTTAAGTGAACTTTGCGAAAATAAGGATTTGAAAAAAAAAATAATTATAAGATTACTGATATGTATTATACTTTTTGGTACACTATTCATTTTTGGATTTTTAAAAGAACTTGACTCACGGATAGCATGGATAGTACTCAATACACTGTTAGTACTATCATATTTTACAGCTGTTTTGGAATCAACCTCTTTGAGAGCTAGCACAGAGTTTGGTAAACCTGACTACCAGCTGTCTTCAAAAAAGCATATCCTACAAGACAGCATGATAATAGGCAGGTTTTACTGGGTTACATGGTACCAGTAGCAGTAAGATCTAACAAAAATAACCTTAATCCCTTAAAAAATGAACTAAATATTATTTATGCATATAAATAACAATGAATATATAAATAATAAAGCAAACTAAGAAACAAATTTAAAAAATCTATACCCTTTACGCTAAAAGTTTTATCTTTTTTAAACGTTGAAAATTTTGAGGATGTTTGCATCTCATATTTAATAATTGAATCTTCTGCATTTTGTAGAGTGCCAAACACAGAAAATGTGGTATTAATCACTTCATTGCCTTAAAATAAATATTATAATAAATTCTAATTATAAATACAAAAAGTAAAAATAAATACAATAACAAACTTAATATTAATAATAAAATATAATTAATTTAATAACAGAAAAGTAAATAAAGAAATTTAAAAAAAGAAAAATATTTACTGATTTCTTCCACGGTTGCCATTTTCTAAAAAACTTAAAAGAATTGACCAATTGGCTACAAAAAAACTTGGTAAAAGAGTATCAATTTAAATAGAGTTTGTTTACTGAAAAGTACACAGTAAATAAGTAATTGGGAGTAGAAGACTGAATAAATTAAACCTTTAACTTTAGATAATTTTAAAAAATATTTTATTTAATATTTAAATGTTAATGGCCATATAACCGTCTCAGTCAAACATACATATGGAAGTTTGAATAAATTTAACTGTAACTTTAGGAAGGAAGAATAAATTTAACAGTAACTTTAAATTTTACACTATTAAAAACATGTAAAATCTTTACATGTTGTTAACAGTGTGAAGTTTAAAGTTATTTATTATGTAAAAACATCTCAGTCAAGGGTTCCCTAACCCTGACATCTTAATGAATTTAAAGATTTTTAACTTAATTTAAGTTAAAATTTTTTTAATGTTGACTATAAATAAAATATTTTTACGTCGTGGTGATTAACTTTCCATTCTATTCCTTATGATTATATAAAAAGTATTATTAAACAAGTAATTTTTTCCTGCCAGTGTAAACTTTTGTTAAATAATTGCTTCTATTCAAACACAAGTTTTACTCAACTCCGTAACTTCGCCAAAAAATCTTTAAAGCTTTATAACTCGCCATTTCGCGGACTTAGAGGACAGCGTCGGAATAGGGGTTTGACAAGAGAGCCTACCAGATTTTTAATGTTAACAAGGAATTTTATTTCTAGTAAAAAAAAATATGTTAGAATAAAAATTTTTTAGGAATAAAAGAAATATTTCAGCGAAAAAATTATTCTTAAAAATTATTCGAAAAACTATTGACGTTCTATTTTTCAGCAGCTGTTCTTGAGCACGCTTCGTTGAGTTTCGGTAACTTTAACATAAAAGCGATCGTTATTATTTAAGTAATTTTTTTGAGTTACTTTTTACAAAAATTTTAATAACTGTACTTTTTTATTGAATCAAGTAGAATACGTTTTAATATTAATCCTTTTTTATTTTTTTATTTGCCCTCACCAATTTTTAAAATGTTTCCTCGAAATTACTCTTAAATACTTTAAATACGTCTAACAGTTAATAAATATTTTTAAATCTATGGAATAATTTTAAATCCTAACAAACCCCCGTAAAATAATTATTTAAGTTTAAAATCTAAAACTAAAAGAAAGTATTTTTGTTCAATTTTAATTAAATGTTAGATAATTTTAATTAAATGTTAGCTTAAAAGATTTAAACTTTTTTTTTAATTTTTGATTTTTTTCTACTTGTAAATAATGAGCATATTTAATTTTTTTAAATTCAAACTTTTTCAACTGCGTGCGGTTTTTAAAATACTTTATTAAATGTTAAAATATTCGTAAATTACTTCATTAAAATTCCGCTCAAAAATATCTTTAAATATACTCAAACAAAAATTTTTTTGCTCGACGCAAATAGCCCTAGCTACACGCAAAATCGCTCTTGGACGACGTAAAATTCACATCGCCCGACGCTTTATCGCAAGGCCTGATATATATATATATATATATATATATACATATATATATATATATATATATATATATATATATATATATATATATATATATATATATATATATATGAATATTTGTACAACTTTTCTTCCAATCATTTGACATTTTACTTTCATATACAATTGCATTGCAACGGTCTGGCACCCACTGAACACCAATATCCCCTGAAGCTTTCAACATTTCTGTCAAAATTCCAGAAGGACCAGCAGAGCCTAACTGAGCCTTCTGAATAGCTAATTTCACTTCACTGCATGTTATCTGTTCTGCTAATCCACTAGCCTTATTCACTGCAGATAAACTTTCCTTCTTCCATCCAAACTCTTCATTTAGCAATTTTTCAAAATGAGCGCCATCCACCTTGCTTTTACCGCAACTATATACATATATATATATATATATATATATATATATATATATATATATATATATATATATATATATATATATATATATATATATATATATATATATATATATATATATATGTATATAGTGTGTGTTTATATATATATATATATATATATATATATATATATATATATATATATATATATATATATATATATATATATATATATATATATATATATATATATATATATATATATATATATATAAACATACACTAATGTCTGAGTTATAATTCTTATAGTTTTAGCAGCAGTTATGGCAATGTCTAAAGCTCGTCAAACCAAAGATGCAAGTTCAAAGATTTCTATCAAATTGTATCAAGAGGAGCATATGTAAGGATGCTTAGCAGTTGAGAAGAACATTAATATGTTTGAATATATTTTGTACAAATATTTTAACATAATTATAATAGTTATTTCAACAAGTTTTGATTTTCTCGATGTAATTGTTAAATTAAAGATGATTCATCATCAAATTTTATTTAAACTTACTTTGGACATTGCATTTTAATGAACATTACAAAAAAATAGTTGCACTTTTTAAAATAGTTGCACTATTTGAAGAAATGGTTGCACGTTATATAAAAAAGTTGTTTTATTTATAGAAATGGTTATATAAAAAAATGACTTTATTTATAGAAATGGTTGGTCTTTATTTTAAGAAATAGTTGCGCCTTTTTTAAAGAATTTGTTTACTTTCGTTGCACTTTAGTCGAAGAAATAGTTTTAAATTGTTTTCAAAAACTTTGTTTTTGATTCAAAAGATAAGCACACCTTTTGAATCAAAAACAAAGTTTTTAAAAACAAATTAAAATTATTATTATTTAAATATTACGTCGGACCAACGTCAAAATGCGACGCTCGCACAACGTCGGAATTCGACGTCGGGCCAACGTTAGCCCAACGGTTGGTTGCGACGTCGCGTCGACTATCAAATCCACGTTGGCTCGACGTCGGTTGCTGACCATCGGCCAACGAATTTTTTGATGTCGATCCGACGTTGGGCCAACGTCAATGTGCTAGCTGGGTAGTTGTCAAAACACAATATTTCTGTCAATTTCTCAAAAAATACTGGAATTCCGACCAAGAAAGAGCTTATAAATATATATATATATATATATATATATATATATATATATATATATATATATATATATATATATATATATATATATATATATATATATATATATATATATATATATATATATATATATATATATATATATATATATATATACATAAACCATTAAATCTTGTGATATTCTTGCATTGAAGATTTTTATCTTTTATTAAATACCTAATAATGTTTTTATAAGATTTGTTGCTAGTAAAAATTTTACTAGCAACAAATCTTATAAAAATTTTACTAAAATAGCCACAAAATAGCTTTGATATTTTTTTATAATGTATAAAGTTAGACACAACTGTATTAAGCATTGATCTTTTTTAATGTATATATTTAAATATTAACTTTCGTCTTCTTCAGAAGAAAAAGTTGATTTCTTTGAGTTGAGCTTTAGTAATATGAAAAACTACTATATTCTGCCTAAAGAAGGATTTACCAATGAAAAGCTCTTAACTGGTTGATTTATTGAAGGTAGTAAACCTGTCGATCCAACAAAAAAGTTGTCTGGTATCATATTTTAACATTAGTTATAATATATTATAACTTAAGATATATTTTTATTTATAATTTGTAAAACTTTTCTTCTTGATTCTTTGTTATAAACATCGTCATCGGAAGAAAATATTTCAAATAGAAAAAGATTTATACTTCTTCGAAAAGTTCCAGAACCAAATATGTAAAATTAAGACGAGGCATTTGCAAAAATCAAGGATAAATCAATCTTCTTGTAAATATTCTTCTTAATGCGCATTTGTTTACAAAATGTGTTCACTCATAGGTAGACTGCGTTTTAAAAAAAAGCTAACACTAAGATAAAGAATAGCGCTCTTTAACTGGTCGGACTATGTATATTATGACTATGACTACACCGAGAAGGTGTCGCAGAGATTATGTGTAATCTAAAGGAAAAAATTCTACGACAATTGTCGCACGACCCTACAATGCGATTGGTTGAATATTAGAAAACGAAATATTAATTAAAACAAAAAAAAATTCACATCGAAATAAAATATCAATAATCAGGAAAGATTTTAGTAAAGAGAGTTTCATGCAGGAAGTAAAGAAATATTCTGTACTATATGACAAATTCGATACAGAATTTAAGAACAACGTTATTAAAAAAAATGTTTGTGCAGCAATAAGAGTTTCGTTTGGTTTAACTGACCAAGAGTGTGAATCGAAATACAAAAATATTAGGTCGGCTTATGGTCGCTTTTAGAGGAAAAAAAAGTACACCTTCAGGTCAGGACGAATCAATATCAGCAAAGAGTACAATTTTTTGCAATGGTTAAATGTGTACATTGATCATAGAGAAATAACGACAACGAATCTTGGAGATAAAACAGCAATACAACAATAAAATACAGCAATACAACAATAAAATACAACAATAAAACATACAAAACAACAATAACAGAGATATAATAAAAAATGTTGAAGAATTACCTTTGTCATGTATAAGTGATGAAAATAGGAATTATGATGAAGAATTAAGTAATCAGGAAGATTTAGAAAAAGAAAATTTACATGACAATACAAGTCTGTTAACTTTGTCTAATACATGTAGGCCAACTACATCTAGTAATCAACAAAAATCTTTAAATGAAATAACATCTCCTATGAATATAAGAAAAAAGAATTTAAAAAGATCTGATGAAAATACAAAACTAGAAGATGCAATAGGGTAATTCCATGTAAAACTGGGACAAAAAATCTAAATTTTTCAGTCACCCTCTCAGATTTCTTTCAAATTTTACCCAGTGGTACCTATCAATGTAACATGAAAAATTGTAAAATTTGAGCTCCCAAAATCAAACGGTTCAAAAGTTATGACATTTTGAAATTCAGCCTAAGACGTTCCTTATTTTGCCAAGTCCGCCATTATGGATTTTGTAGTTGTACTTTTTAATGTATAATTTAAGATCTAGTTGAAGAATGAAGCTAAAAATGGTTACCTGACCATTTTTGAGGGTGCTGAATTCAAAAATAAAAAACAAATAGTGAAATTTAAATTTTATGATGGTTATTTTTTGATTTTAAAATGGTCAGTCGAACTTTTTGTTCTGTTACCATGGGTTGCGCTTTCATCAACTCCCGGAGTTGCCCAAATCTCATGGATTCAATTTTTTTTTAAATGAAGTAGGTGATACTAGGCTATCTTTATAAAAAAGATGGTTTTGGTTTCTTAAAGCATTATAAAGATATATCATTTTGAAATTTATACAAAAAAAATTCTTTATTTGGACTCAAATTCTCTTTCATAGATTTTTTAGCTATAGTTTAGGTGTAAATAATTTAAGTTTTAGTTGAAGAAACTGACTGAAAATCGGTACCTGACCATTTTTGAAGATGCTGAATCCAAAGTAGAAAAAAAAACCTCATTTAAAATGTTAGATAACTGTTTTTTTTGTTTGTTTTTTTAATGGTAAAAAAGCACATTACAATAAAAAAAGGTGCTGCAATCCATTTAATACTCATAAAAAAGTTATATTTATAAAAGGTATTTATAGTAATCACAACTTTTATTTTTTGAAAATGTTGTGAGTTACAGTAATGAAATTCTTTGCAACCAATTTATTTTAGCTATATTTAGCCTTACTTTTAGCTGACTTCTAAAAGTGCACTATTAAATGCCATACAAATTTAAATTTAAAATAGTTTTATTACAATTTTTATACATATTAAAAGAGTTCTTCCCTTTTTATAGGCAGTCTTCGTGAAATCAACTTGGACTCAGCAAAGTTCTTATGCAGTAAAGGCTAATTCGTAGTGCCAGGTGAAAAACTTTGTCCACAATGCAGACATAAATTAGCATTAAGTGAAGAATCAGAAGAGAACGAGTTGGAGATAAAATTAACTGAAGATAATATGGAAAAAGAAATTATACTGGAATCAACAAGATCATTGCTCAACAATACTTTGTGTGAACTTGAAGTGTCTCCGCTAAAAGTTCATTTACCAAAAACCTCTAACAAGCCTTTACTTGGAAAGAGAAAGATAAAGCAAGTTGAAGAAGCAGTTATTAAGAAACTTGCAACTGCTCTGGATGTCACCGAATCCGATTTTGCTGCACCTAGCAACTATGAAGTTCTAAAGGAAATTGAAACCAAACCGATCTAGACTTCCTTGTTGAATGCATGAAAGGAAAACTTAAAGTTTCTAACAGAAGGCAGCAACTTCAAATTTTGACATTGACACCGAAATCTTGGTCTATCAGAAAAGCAGCAAAATAGTTTTCAGTTTCCAAACACAAAATTCAAAATGCAAAGGTGACCAAAAAGGCATCATTACATACCCCAATGTGGTTGAACGGCATCGAATCAGTAAAGATGTCATAGAACTTGTAAGGCTTTTTTACTGTGACGACGAGTATTCAAGGCAAATGCCAGGTAAAAAAGACTGTAAGTGTTAGGAAAAAAAAAATACATGTCAAAAAAATTGATTATGTGTAATCTAAAGGAGCTCTATGTGGCATATAAGATTAAGTACCCAGACCATAAAATTGGATTTTCTAAATTTTGCAGTCTTAGACCTAAATGGTGCATCCTTGCTGGTCCAAAAGGTACACATTCTGTTTGTGTGTGTACAATACACCAAAATGTTACATTAATGTTGATTGCTGTAGGCCTTGAAACATCTTACCATGAAATCATTGAAAAGATTGTCTGCAGCAAAAAAAATCAAAAGTTTGCATGATTTACCAATGCAATAGTTGTCCTGGCATACAAGCTGTCCAAATTTATTTCCAGCAGTATCTCACACAAAATGATGATCTAAAAGAGCAATATGACAGTGACGAAAATGAACAGTCAGTGGATTTCAAACAGTGGACAACGACAGATAGAACTGAAGTATTAATAATACAACTTCCATAAAATGAATTCATAGAGCTTCTGTGTGAAAAACTTGATAAAATTACTTCTCATTCATTTATAGCAAAATCACAATCTAGCTATCTAAAGCATCTCAAAGAAATAATTAGTATTGATGAGGCTATTATACTGGCAGATTTTGCTGAGAATTACACTTTTGTAGAAGAAGACGAGATACAGAGTTACCATTGGAGCAAGAGTCAATGTTCTTTTCATCCAGTTGTCATCTACTACAAGAAAGTGAAATTGGAAATATCTTCTTTTTGTGTAATTTCAAATGATTTGAGTCATGATGTTGGATTTATCAATGAAGTTATGCATAAAACCATTAATCATATAAAAACTCATCTTTGCCCCGCAATTACAAAAATTCATTATTTTTCTGATGGGTGTGCAGGGCAGTATAAAAACTACAAACATTTTTACAATTTATGTCACCATGCTCAAGATTTTTCTGTTCAGTTCATCTGGAATTTCTTTGCAACAAGCCATGACAAATCTCCATGTGATGTTATAGGTGGCATTGTTAAAAGGCTTGTTTCAACTGCAAGCTCGCAGAGTCCAACAACAGGTCAAATACTATCTTATCAAACAATGTTTCAATACTGCTAAAAATCAATCAGTGGAATTGCGTTTGTGTACGTCACTGCTGAACAAATGGAGCTAGTAAGAATCAAACTTGCTGATAGACTATTAATAGCAACCACTATTCCTGGGACAAGAAGTTTCCATCAATTTATACCTTCTTCTCATTTAATAATAAAAATGAAAAGGGTATCCGATTATGATGATTTTGCTCTAACATTTGACTTTCTCAATAAAGAAAAATACAAAATTAATAAAATTGAGAATGTTATGATGTCACAATACCTATTTTGCAAATACAACGATTTTTACTGGCTTGGAATGGTTTCTGAAGTTGATAAAGAGAATGACGATTTTATGGTAAAGTTTATGCATCCAAATTATCCAAGTCGGTCGTACTACTGGCCAAAGCGAGATGATAATTGCTGGGTGCCAAGAATGAATGTCATTTCTCTTGTTAAAACACCATCAACATCTTCTGGGCGTCAGTAACACATCACAAAAGAAGACGAAACTCTATTTGAACATCTTTTATCTTGTCAATGAAAGTTAATGAATATTTTACTTTCATTATTTAAACTATATAAACTTCAATTTTAGTTTTATTTGGTTTATTCTTTTTCGTTTTTATTTTTGAGCTTTTTTCAATATAGCAGGTTTTTTACTATTTTTCAAAAAGGTTTGCATTTTAGTTTCTTATTTTTTAACACAACAATACCCTATTATTAGATAAAGTAATAATGTTATGTTAAATTATTATAATTAATAAATATAAAAAATTACATTTTCAATGTGTTGTATAGTAAATTATATTTCCATGTATACTTTTGAAAATATTGATTATAAATATGCAAGTTATGCAAAGGATTATAATTTTTTAATTTTCTTTTAGAAACCTAAACTTTTTTAAGACCTCTCATTTCACAGTAAGATTAAGCCAGAAATAAGGAAAGGTAAACCATGGTTAAGAAATAAATAAAAATTAACTGTTGATATTTTAAAATTGAAAAATTATACTCAATTACTAGGAATAGGGTTCATTTATCTTTATCTTTGTATTCAATACCTTTAAAGTTGGTCAGGTACCAATTTTTAGTCATATTTCTCCACTAGAACTTTAATTATTCACACAAAAAGTATCGCTATAAAGTCTATAATGGAGAATAGAGGCTAAAAAAATGATTTTTTTTGTCTAAATTTCAAAATGACATATCTTAATAATTCTTGAAGAAACCAAAACCTTCTTTTTTATAATAATAGCCTAGTATCACCTACTTTGTTTAAAAAAAAAATTGAATCCACGAGACTTGGGCAACTCTGGGAGTTGATGAAAGCATTTTTTTTTTCGCGGAGATTTTGCGGAAACAAGACGTGTTTTTTATTAGCGATAAAATTTACATAAAAATGGACATTTCAATGAAAAGCATCGAAAAAATTATCACAAAACAACTCGAGGAACACAAAAAAAGTATTCTTAAAGAAACTGAACGACTACTTAAAGAGCAAGAAAAATCATTTACTTTAATAATGAGTGCAAACCTCAAAATTATAACTGATAGACTAGACACAATAGAGAAAGACAACAACAACAACAAGTCGAAAATAAAGAATATCGAAAAAGACCTGAACGAAATAAAGGACAGCCTATGTTTTCAAGAGAATAAAACTTTAGAAAACATTTCACACTTAAAAAAATATTATGACAATCAAATAAATACATTATATAAAAAGTCAATAGACTTGGAAAATCGTTCCAGAAGAAATAATCTAAGAATAGATGGACTAAAAGAGTCTCCAGGAGAAAGCTGGGATGATTGTGAAAAAGAGGTAAAAAAATTCTTTAATAATCAATTAAAAATATCAAAGGAAGTCGTTATAGAAAGAGCACATCGCATCGGTCAAAAAAAAGATAATAAACCAAGAACAATAGTTTTAAAACTCCTGAACTTTCACGACAAAAACAAAATACTCAACTCATTAACTCATCTTAAAGGAACTGGCATTTACATAAACGAAGATTTTGCCCAAGAAACTATCGAACATCGAAGGAAGCTTTGGGAAGAAGTGAAAAAATTACGCAGCGAAGGTAAATACGCTATCTTAAAGTATGATAAAATTTTTAGTCGAGATTTTAAAAATACGCGCTTTCTAAAATAACTTAACTCAAATCGAATTCTATTAAAAAAAAAAAAAAATTGATTTAATTCTTTTTTCGTCATGGCTAATGATTTTATAACAAAAGATTTTGATAAGTTGCGTTTTGACTTTTTTAAAACTCAAAATAATATCTTTGCGAATAATTTATACGACGACGATTTATTTATTTTTAATGGACCTGACTCTCCATACTTTGATACTAAAACTTTTAAAGCTGAACTTCATAACAATATAGACGAGTTTACGGTAATACACATAAACATTTGGAGCTTAAATACAAATATCGATAAGTTAAAAATTTTCCTTTTCGAATGCAAATATTCCTTTAGCATGATTTGTCTTACAGAAACTTGGTGTTCTGACGAAAATTCTTATACAAATTCAAACCTCCTAATCCCTAATTATAATCTTATTTCTTATGAAAGAAAAGCTAACAAAAGAGGAGGTGGAATAATAACCTACATCCATAATGACTTAAACACAAAAATTAGAAATGATCTTTCTATTTCTGATTCAAATAGTGAGGTCTTTACAGTTGAAGTCATTAATGATACTACAAAAAATCTCTTAATATCCTCTTGTTATAGACCGCCCGATGGAGATATTATAATGTTTTCAAGTTTTATGAAACAAATATATACAACAAGCAATGTTGAACATAAAAAGCTATTCTGTATTGGTGACATGAACATAAATTACCTAAGCTATCATGAACACGCTAATACCAAAATTTTTTTCGATGATATGATACAACATTACATTTTCCCAATTATAAACAAACCCACCCGGGTAACTCCCACCTCAATTACAGCTATTGACAATATATTGACAAATTCAATTCAAGATCCATCCTTAAAAGTAGGAATAATTAAAACGGATATATCTGACCACTTCCCAATTTACTTCTCACTATCACAACAAGCAACACGTGTCAATAACTTGAAAAAAAAAATCATTAAAAGAAGCATAAATAAATTCTCGACCCAAAAACTAAAAGACTCACTAGCGGTAGTAAATTGGTCAAAAATATATCATGAATGTAACCTCGGACACACAAATTCCGCTTACAATAATTTTATAAATATTTTCCTAAATCTCTACAATAAACATTTTCCAAAGGTCGAAAAAGAAATTAAAGCAAAATACCTAACCACTCCATGGATTACCCAAGGAATAAGAAAATCGTCAAAACAAAAACAAAAACTCTACATAAAATATCTAAAAAATAGAAACCATTTTAATTTGTCTAAGTATAAACAATATAAAAATCTATTTGAAAAAATAAAATTAAAATCCAAAAAACTATATTTTTCAAAGCAAATACAAAAATTTAAAGGAGATAATAAAAAAATCTGGGATATTATAAAAGAAATAATTGGTAAAGATAAAAAAAACTCGAACCAACTACCTCCAAAAGTTCTCATAAGTGAAAAAGAGTTTAATAATAAAAAAATTATCTCTGAAAAATTTAACAAATACTTTGCAAGTATAGGTTCCAAACTCGCCTCTAAAATTCAACCTACAAACAATTCATTTGAGAATTACATCGAGGACTCTCGTTGCTCCCTAGTTTTTAAAGAACTAGAATACGAAGAACTTGAAACAGCAATTAAAACATTAAAAATTAACAAAGGTCCAGGTATCGACAATATCCCAGCCAATATTATTTTGAATGTCTTCCCAGAAATAAGTAAACCCATTTTTCAAATATTTAACTCTTCAATAATTACAGGAATTGTACCCGACTATTTAAAAATAGCTAAAATTATTCCTATCTATAAATCCGGAGATACATCTTTCTTAAATAATTACAGACCAATATCAATCCTTCCCGTATTCTCAAAACTGCTCGAACGAATAATCTACAATCGTTTATATAAATACCTAACCACAAACAAAATCCTGAATGAAAACCAATATGGTTTTCAAACTCAGCACTCGACAGAGCATGCTATCGTAGACCTCGTCAATAGAATTAGTGAATCAATCTATGAAAAGAAGTTCGTATTAGGAGTCTTTGTAGACTTGTCAAAAGCGTTCGACACAATAAATCATGAAATCCTACTAAAAAAGTTGGAAAAATACGGATTAAAAAACCATACACTGCAGTGGTTTAAAAGTTACCTGTATAACAGACAACAATGTGTTATTACAGATGATAATTACCACAGTAAATTATTAAAATTAACTTGTGGTGTTCCTCAAGGTTCGATTCTTGCTCCTCTTTTGTTCCTAATCTATATAAACGACCTTCCAAAAGTTTCTAGCAAACTTGAATTTATAATGTTTGCAGACGATACAAATTTATTTTACTCTTCGACAAACATCAAGGATCTGTATGATAATGTAAACATAGAACTCCAAAAATTAAATATATGGTTTAAAACAAATAAGTTATCGCTAAACATAGAAAAAACAAAATACACTTTATTTCACTCAAACCAACAAAGAAACACACTACCAAATATTCTACCCTCTCTAAAAATAGAAAATATAGTAATTGAGAGAACTCACGAAACTAAATTTTTAGGAGTTATAATTGATGAAAATTTATCTTGGAAAAGTCACATAAATGCTTTAAACACTAAAATATCAAAAAACATAGGTCTACTCTATAAAGCAAAACCTATGCTGTCGCAAAGTAATTTAAAACTTATATATTTCTCTTTTATACACAGCTACCTCATATATGCGAATATAACTTGGGCGAGTACGCATATAACCAAATTGAAAACTTTATATCGACGTCAGAAACATGCTGTTAGACTTATCTACCATAAAGACAAATTTACACACACTGAACCCTTATTTAAAGAAATGAATGTGCTTAATATTTATCAAATTAATATTTACCAAAATATACTGTTTATGCTAAAATTTAAATTAGGTCAAGTACCAAACCATTTTTTAAATAACTTTTTTATAAATAACGTTAATAAATATAACACAAGAGAAAAAGGAAACTTTATTACACCTTTCAAAAAAACAAAACTTTCCCAGTTCTCAATTTCATATCGGGGTCCTTATTTATACAACAAACTAGTAACTAAAAATAAATCAATCTGCAATCTAGATTCAATTTGCAATCAAAATTTCTTGAAAAAAAAGTTAAAAAATCTGATACTGAATCTAAACAGATACTCAGAATTCTTTTAAGACTATAAATTAAAATACATATATATCAACTACAAAGTGAACTGACTCGTTTATATGTATTATCTAAATGAATCTTTTTTTTTTTTTTCTTCTCAAATTTCTCAAACAATATATCAAAATGTGTTTATTACACACAAAAAAAACACTTGATTTTTTCTTATCAAGTTTAGTTATTATGCTGCTAGTTATGTCTAATATTTTATACTGAGCTTATTTTGAGTTTATTTTTTATTATGAGCTAAATTTAAAGAATATATAAACATAGTTGTACTTAATATATAATTATATTTATATATTTTATATATATTTATATTTATATATATATTTAACATAATCATAATAATATATCAAACACATTGTAAGGGCTTCGTGATAAGATCATTACGATCTTCTTGAAGTCCGGCCTGTACTATTTAATTATAAAATTTCACTATATATATTTTGACTCACGAGACTTGTAAATATTAATTTACGAAACTTGTAAATGTTATATGTACGGCAAATATATGAATAAAAAAAAAAAAAAAAAAAGCGCAACCCATGGTAACAGAACAAAAAGTTCGACTGACCATTTTAAAATCAAAAAATAACCATCATAAAATTTAAATTTCACTATTTGCTTTACATTTTTGAATTCAGCACCCTCAAAAATAGTCAGGTACTTATTTTTAGCCACATTCTTCCACTAGATTTTGAATTATTCATTAAAAAGTACAACTACAAAATCCATAATGGCGGACTTGGCAAAAAAAGGAACATTTTAGGCTGAATTTCAAAACGTCATAACTTTTGAACCATTTGGATTTGGGAGCTCAAATTTTGCATTTTTTCATGTTTCATTATAATGTCTCACTGGGTAAAATTTAAAAAAAATCCAAGAGATGACTGAAATGACTGTCCCAGTTTTACATGGAATGACCCAATACTCACTACTATAAGCAATATTAATTCAACATTAGGAGTTAGTTACTTGAAGAAAATGATGACATTACATATTTTTGTAAATCTATTTGTGCAACAATAAAGAGATTACCTTCTAAAACTCAAGCAGTTGCTAAAATAAACATTTAGCAATATTTAGCTGCTCTGGAATTTCTAGATATTGTTTCATGAAATATAATTTGTTAACATTCTTTTAAAAACTTTCAACATTTTGTCATATGTAATCTTTAAATAGTAATTTAATATATTAATACAACAATATGTTATTAAAACAGAAGAATGGATGTGTTTTTTTCACTATTGGAAAAAAATTTGATTTCCTGTTATTGTGCCCACAACTAGTTACATAATTATGTTGCCATGACAAGGATCCACTTGGATGATTAAAATATTCTGTTAGCGTTAATCTCACAGTGCTAGCATCTGTTGTGCATCGATCGCTTATACATCGAGGTAAAATTTTTAAAGCATTACCTTCAAGCGCAATTTTTCTCCAGTCTCAAAGGAATAAGTTCAACAGACTTTGTTTCTAAATCAGCAAACCCAGATGGTACATAGTGAATGCTTTCATTGAGTTTTAAGTAATTATGTAAACATATTGCAGCTTTTATGATGTTTTCAATATTTTTAGGGAATGCTTTTATTGAACGTCTGAATATTCTCCATTTAGGTACTATAACTCCAAAGGAGTTTTTAATTGTCCTTCTAGTCCTAGTAAGCAGATCTACTTGAAACAGAAGCTTCAATGCATACATGTTTGCCGACTATTGCCCCAATGCAATTAGGAAAATTCCACTCATTTTCAAATTCATTTGCTATTTTTTCCCACTCATCTGAACTTTCTGGTGCCTTTAAATAACTGGTTTGCATAACATCCCAAATAGCCTTTGTTGTTTCATTGATTATCATTGATTATCATGTAGCATACTGTTGTTCTGTCCAGTCTAAAATAAAAAGATTGTGTTTGTTGTGAACCCCCAGTAGCCAAATATCTCAGAGTCACAGTCAATCGTTCTGAAGGTGATATAGTTTGATTGCTTTGACAAGATTTTTTTGTTATGCTAGGTGCAACCATTGACAGCAAGTGTTCATACCCTTAAATTTCATTCTGTAAAATCTATAAAAAAATTCTCTGTCATGAAGGCGTAGCTCAGGAATTAGTGTGTTAAATGCTCCTTTTTTGCAATGATTTCTAAATGATGAGTGTATTCAAAATTTGATATTATTTTAGCTATTACTTAATTGAAATACAAATCAAGTTAGTTAAAGTTAAGAGAAATATTGTCCGAAAGAATTAAAGCTGAACAAAAAAAAATCTTTTTTTGCTAGAAAAAAGTGTTGGGATTCCTGTTTCTTTACAAAAATAAGTTGAATCTAAGTTTTATGCAATAGACATTTTTAACTTGTTACTTTAAAATAATTTTTTGTAAAAACTACACTCCTACAAATAAAATAATAGAACAATATTTATAAAAATAAAATAATGTCAGTCTTTATTACATAATCAGTATTTGTAACATTTTTTTATGTATTTTTACATAGGCATAAACTAATATAAGTAACTATGAGAAATATTTTTTATTTTACAAAAATATTTTTAGTTTGATAATTAAAAAAAAAACTTTATTTAAGAACGTATGTTTCATAAATTCAGTTACAGGTTTATAATATTTTATTAAGGCAAAAACGTATTAAAAAATATAGAATTTACAACCAGTTGTGGCTAGTGAATCAGAGGCTCTTCCCAAAACATGTCATTAGGGCTAAAAAATTTTGAAAATAATCTTTTACTATGTGTTACTTAAAGAAAAACCTCCTTGATTTTTGAAAGAAGCCCTTAAAATTTTCAAAAAAGGCCCTATAGTTGCTGGGCCTTTCCCCAATTAGGTCATGCGGAGCATAGCCACTGCTTTGTTTTTGTTGTTTTAACAAAAATTTAAAAACGCTTCTAAAATTAATGGAAACAGCTAAGTCGTGCAACAAATATTGCAAAAGTTGTTGCGCTGCAGTTGTCGCACGACTGTCGTGCGACTATATGGAAACCACCCTTAACTTTTGTTTAAATACGCCCGTACAACTAGTTGTACGCGTATGTATGTCGGAAGAATAGCCATGGACTTGTCCCTATTTCGATTCCGTCATAATGACGACATACCCACTAAAGTAGTATGTCGTCATTATGACGACTTTGTTTAACAGAGCATGCGCTTTATTGTTTAAATATGGTACCATACAACGAAAACAACAAAGTATGAGAAAGCTTACACGAGAAAACTAAAAGCTCCTTAAAATTAAAAACTGTATATTATTTATATCAGGTGTTAAATGTTAATAACTTGAATTTACTAGATTTAGAGGTGCATCATATTCTTCACATAGTATCATTCATCGGAATATTTATACAAGTGAGTGATATATTATATAGCATATATATATATATATATATATATATATATATATATATATATATATATATATATATATATATATAATATATATATATATATATATATATATATATATATATATATATATATATATATATATATATATATATATATATATATATATATATATATATATATATATAATATATATATATATATATATATATATATATATATATATATATATATATATATATATATATATATATATATATATATATATATATATATATATATATATATATATATATATATATATATATATATATATATATATATATATATATATATAATATATATATATATATATATATATATATATATATATATATATATATATATATATATATATATATATATATATATATATATATATATATATATATATATATATATATATATATATATATATATATATATATATATATATATATATATATATATATATATATATATATATATATATATATATATATATATATATATATATATATATATATATATATATATATATATATATATATATATATATATATATATATATATATATATATATTATATATATATATATATATATATATATATATATATAGGGATATATATATATATATATATATATATATATATATATATATATATATATATATATATATATATATAGGTAAATATATATATATATAGGTAAATATATATATATATATATATATATATATATATATATATATATATATATATATACACCTATTTTAATGCATATTTTGGGGTGGGATGCTGTCCCATAATAAATTAATAAAAATTTTATTTTATTATCCTCCTATAAATAAACTTGTAATAACAATTTAAAGTTTGCGGCAATATGCAAATTTAAATGAACTAAAGTCTCAGTTGTTATTTAAAAATTTGCGGTAGAAAGTTCAAAAACTAAATCGAAAATTATAAAACATTGTGTCTTTTCTTTTGTATTTTAAATAAAAAGTTACCAAGCTACAAAAAGCGGCATTGGCTTTTTTTTCGTTAAAGTATCATTAGAGTTTTTTTTTTGTGTAATAAAATATGGTACACAGTAGATTTACTTTTAAAAAAAATTTACTTATTATAAATATGGATAAATGGTTAGCAAGCAGAAGGAAAAGAAAGTTAAGCAGTGATAGTTCTAGAAAAAAAAGAAAGTTAAGCAGTGATAGTTTTAAAAGTAATTTGGAAAATGACACGAAAATAAATACAGAAGTGACAGATTTTTTGAGTATTGAAACTTGCCAATCCTTTCCTCAATGTGATGTTATTTCTCCAGATTACTGGTCTGATTTTCAGTGGAAGAAGAAATTAAAAACATTTGACTGGTTGACAGTTTCATTAACAGGTCTTGGTTGTTCTGTTTGTAAGTCAGCAAATAATTTAGGTGCCTAAAAATCTCAAGGAATAAAATTGGCTAGCGAGTGGACGCTTGGCAACATTAAGGAGTATGGCGAAACAAAAGAAAAAAAACAACAATTAATGAGGAAAAAGCTTTCAAGCCTTAAACTATCAGTTGCACACGAAAAGGCTTGTAAAATTATTTCTCAGTCCAAAAAAACACCATAGACATATTTAGTTCAAAAATGCAGATCAATCAGCACAAAACCTCCTACCGCATATTTCGCACTGTTCATCACATTGCAAAAATTAATCGTCCATTTTCTGATTTGAAAGAACTAATATTATTACAGGTAGAAAATGGTTTAGACACTGAACGTATTTTACAATCTTATCATGTATGCGCTGATATTGTTTATCACATTTCAAATGAAATGCACACTAAGCTTGTAAAATATATTCTTCATAACAATAACTAAGTAGGGTTTATGATAGACGAATCTTCCACGATGAGAAAAATGTCTGCTCTTTCAATCTGCTTGAGAGTGAATATTCCAGAAATAAATATTGTCAATAGTATTTTTTTTGATCTTATCGAATTAACAAATACAGAAGCCTCGTCTATTGCAAACTTTTTTATATGTGCCTTACACAATTTTAGGTTTGACAACAATTTTTTATTATGTAATTAGGTGTCTTTTGCATGTGATGGTGCTTCTAATATGCTTGGCAAAAAGGCAGACCTGGCTCAGTTACTTTTGAATCAGTTTCCTAATTTGATTTTATGGCATTGTAGCAATCACCGATTAAAGTTAGCATTAAATGATGTTGTGCGCGATATCTTACCAATTTGTCACATGAAAAGGTTTTTGATAAATTATATTCCATTTACAATGCATCTCCTAAAAACAAAAAAGAACTGGAAACTGTTGCTATGGCTTTAAGTGTAAAACTAAGTTCCATTGGATGAATTCTAGGCACTAGATGGGTTTCATCTAGCGCTCGATCTGTGATGGTTGTTTGGAATAATTATGCAGCATTGTATCAACACTTTCATGAATCTTCATTGGATTTATGGCAATGGAGGAGATAGAGCCCAATATGCAGGTCTTAAAAATAAATTATGTGATATCAATTTTATACTCAACATGGGACTAATGCTAGATATAATTCAGGTGAATATTATTCGCAGCTTGCAGCAGAAAAGTTTGAATTTAAAGGCATCAAACTACAGATCGGAAAAGTTTCTAAAATTAATCAAAATGATTTTTTTAGTAAACTAAATGAAAATCTTGATTCTAGAATGTTAACAACTAGAGCTGTGGATAAATCTTTACAAGACAAAGAAAATGATCCAAACAAAGAAAAATACGATAATTTAATAAAAAATTTACAAATTTTTGATAAGCCACAATGGTTTGCAGACCAAGATCCATGCTTTGGAGATAACGATATTAGACAATTAGC
>NW_025896159.1:50000-51168 GCF_022113875.1 Hydra vulgaris | reverse complement strand
AAAGTTTAAAGAGTTGACAAGTCTATGTAACGCTGTCACTGGTATTCTTATTAGTTTATTAATGTGTTTGATTAATTTAAAATTAAAAATGATCTTTTAAAAAAAAAAAAAAAAAAAGTTTTTTGGATTTGGAACATGACATGTATTCAAGTATGACATATATATTTTATTTTATGATTTTATTGAAACATGTTTTGTTGTTTTTATTAGAAGCTGCTTTAAAGTCAAATAAAAACTTAACCAAAATGGATGCTATCCAACTTATTGGGAGAGTAGTTAGGCATTCTTCTGACCGAATAAAGAAAACATCGACTAATATGGATTTCGATCAATGTTGGCTTAATTAACTGTTGTATTTTTTTTCCATTTTTAAGCAATTTTCTTCTATTTATAATGCACTATCGATTATATTCTACAGTACCTATTTGTTTTTAATTTGAAAAATGTAACTTTTTTGTTTGAAAAATTATTCTTAATTTTTATAAAGTTATTAATTTATTTTAAATATATATAATTACACTTTATTTACATTGATTTCCTTTTATAACTTCCCTTGCCTAGATTAAGGCAAATCTAAGGTGTGTGTTGTAAATCATTGCATTTTTATATAACTTTTAAAAGAATGTCTTAGTAAAATTCTAACGTCTCTAGGACGTCTGAAAAAGACGTCCTTAAGTCATTCATATGAGACCAGCCAGAGACGTCTCTAGAACGTCTTTAAAAAACGTCTTTAGGACGTCCGGAATGGACGTCCTCAAGCCTTTCATTTGAGACCCACTAAGGATGTCTTACGGACGAGTCTTAAGACGTCTAACGGACGTCCTTATGACGTCAAAATGCCCGCTGGGATGTCTTACGGACGAGACTTAAGACGACTTACGGACGTCCTTAGGACGTCAAAATGCCCGCGTGGTAAGCTTTACACATTATACTATTATTTTATTGTGCAGGTTGGTATAATGCTTTTCATAACGAAATGAATAGGCGAAATAGGCGAATATCTCCAAACATATATAAATTTATTAAAAGTTTAAAGCTACATCAAGCTTAAAATGATGATGAACTTGATGAATTGGAATCAGGTCGACTAGCTAGAAAATCAAAAAAAAAAAATAAAGAAAGAAATTCTAAACCTAAGACAGTCAGCGAGAGAAGGGTTATTGTTTTG
>NW_025896159.1:40000-45000 GCF_022113875.1 Hydra vulgaris | reverse complement strand
TGCATATATATATATATATATATATATATATATATATATATATATATATATATATATATATATATATATATATATATATATATATATATATAAATTAATATGTATATATTAATTTATATATAACACAGACACACAAAAATATCAATACTATTCTATAAAACACAAAGTGAAAAGTCTTGGTGCAATTTTGATGTCTTTTGTTAAAATTCCCTTATTATACTTGTAACTTAGTTACTCTTTTTTTTAAATATTGTATCGATTATAGTTTAAAGATCATAGAGTATAGAATATAGAAAATTAAAAAATATCTTTAAACGATAAATAACTAAACAAAATAATAGTCTTAAAATAATCAACCAAAACAAGTAGACATATTTATATAACCGAGTTTGCGCATAATATTGTATGCGCTAAGTTGATAGTATTAATTTTTTTACTTATTTTTAAGGTAATTAGGACGTCTTATGTAGGTCTTAGCGACGTCAATAGGACGTCTAAATATTCAAGTCCTGATATCGTCTTTATATTAACGTCACAAGGACGTCCTAACAAAGACGTCTTTACCAGACGTCTTTAGGACGTCCTAATTTGGTCTGAGACGTCGCGACCTAGTTAAGACGTCCGTAAGACGTTTGATTCACGTCTGTGCCCGCTGGGTAACGTCACAAGGTCGTCCTAACAAAGACGCCTTTACCGGACGTCTTTAGGACGTCCTAATTTGGTCTGAGACGTCGGGACCTAGTTAAGACGTCCGTAAGATGTTTGATTGACATCTGTGCCCGCTGGGATGTTTTATCTAACAATTTAAATAATTTTTATCAGATATAAAATTATTAGTGATGTACCAATGAAAAGGGCTGATTGCAGCTAATAATAAGGTTTAATGTATGTGTATTAAGGTATTATATCAACATTAGGTTTATAATTTGCATATAATAAGCATAGACACCGGTGCCAATTAATTGATCAATCCTAATTGATTGGTTATTGTTAGCTTATGTTATTGTTAGGAGTTATATTTACAGTTTATTAGATTTAATAAGTAGATAAAACTTATTGTGTTTAGTTTAGAATTATCTATTTACTTCGTATTCTAGCTCAGAGTTATAAGTACACTTAGAGTTTATTAGACTAAATAAATAAAAAAACTTATTGTTTTTAGTTTAGAATTATCTATTTATTTCGTATTCTAGCTCAGAGTTATAAGTACACTTAGAGTTTATTAGACTAAATAAATAAAAAAAACTTATTGTGTTTAGTTTAGAATTATCTATTTATTTCGTATTCTAGCTCAGAGTTATAAGTACACTTAGAGTTTATTAGACTAAATAAATAAAAAAACTTGTTGTGTTTAGTTTAGAATAATTATATAGTATTCTAGCTTAGAGTTATAGTTACAGTTAGAGTTTAATCAATTAAATAAATGAAAAAGTTATTGCTTTTAGTTTAGAATTATTTACTAATTTTTTACTAATTAAGAGTTGTAATTTTTTACTAATTAATGTTTTTACTAATTTTTTACTAATTAAGGTTAGAGTTCCTTATAGAATAGTAAGAACTTATTGTATATTCATCCTGTAATACTATGTTTGGACCATGCTTGCTCTGTTTGGCATACTTTACTTAGATCAGTTTATTTTTAAAAAGAAAATAATATAACCTAAAGAATTTTTGGAGCACTTAGGAACAGTTATAGTTAACGGGTAAGACTTAATTGAATGACGAGTAACACAATAATGAATTTTAGTAGACAGCACAATATACGTACGTAACAACACAGCACAATATACGCACGTAACAACACAGCACAATATACGTACGTAACAACACAGCACAATATACGTACGTAAAAACACAGCACAATATACGTACGTAACAACACAGCACAATATACGTACGTAACAACACAGCACAATATACGTACGTAACAACACAGCACAATTAAAACGCTCTTTAGAGCAGCATCCAGTAAAGTATTTGTAATAACAAATAATGGTATTATTTAAGTTGTCAAAGCCCCATGAAAAGTTCTATGCTTTTAATCGATTTCTCTAGTTCTATAAAAATACCTAGTCTTCTGTCTTGTTCTTGTGCTAGAATAGAACTTTAAAAAGACCTTTAAAAATTAGCAGTTTTAATATAAATAGTCAATTGCGTTTCTTTTTTAAATATTAAATCATATAAAAATAATGTTACCAATGTTATTAAAAAATTTTCTCGTTTAACCCATCCCGTTCGCTATCCCAACCTTTTGCTTTTTAAATTTTCGCTCTTAAAAGTTTCGCTTTACAGACACCGAACCGAGGTAACTCCATTCTGAAGAAAAATCAAAATGTTTTAACAATATTTTATTCCAAAGAGAAGCTCCACAAAATGGAATGCTTGATTTTTCAAAATTAGTTTGAAAGAATGGTTGACGAATTAAGTTATTATTTCTTAAGTTGTATTTATTTTTATCTTTTAATGTATATAAATTATGTAAAGAAACTGAGTTGGAGTTTTACATTTGTATATAAAACAAAGAATATTAAAAACATTTAGCTGATATATATCAAGATTTTTTATTTCAAATACACGAGGCTTGGCATGAGTAAATCTTTAAAATTAATCAGACGAGCAACATGCTTTTGTTGACGATAAAGAGGCTTAAGTTTGGATTTATTAGCACTACACCAAGCAATATTTGCATAGTTTAAATGACAATGGATAAAGTATAATTGAGTTAAATTACATTTATTTAAAGCACTTCTAGCTTTATACAACATTCCTATACTTTTATTACACAAGAGTTCAATGTGATATTTCCAATTAAAGTTTTCGTTCCCAGCAAACATGTCAGCGTTGAATCAACGTTGAAAACCGGTCGCAAAAGATGTTGCGGAAACGTTGACAAAGTAATCGATTTTGCAAAGATATGTAACGTTGTTAAAGAGACGTTGATTAAACGTTGTAGCGTAACGTTGAAAAAACGTTACTAAAAGACGTTACAAAAATGTCTTAACTAAACGTTGAAAAAGCGTTACTTAAAAAGCGTTGCATAGGCGCCGCAACTTAACGTTGAAAAAACGTTACTTGAAAAGCGTTACTTTAACGTTGTTAAAGCTGTTGATTTTGCAAGGATTTGTAACGTTGGTAGTAAAACGTCGATTTAACGTGACTCAAAGACGTCGAGTAAAGGTTGAAATATAACGTTGAATCAACGCTCAAATGCGCTGGAGAAAATATCGCAAAATATTATTAAACGTGATTAAACTTGGTTATAATGTATATTGAATTTGCAAATAAAACAAAATTGTATGTTGAACTCTGCACTTGCAATATTTCTAAAGTCGATTTTTAATACAAATAGTAACATACAATGAAAAACATAAAAAATATACAATTTATTTATATAAAATTTACAATTTATAGATAAAAATATAAAGATCTTTTTTAAGATTTATGTGTGTGAGTGAATTTACAGGATTTATGTGTGTGAATAAAATTTATGTGTGTGAGTGGATTTACAGGATATCGTATCGATAAGCCAGGATATCATTGAGATACAGAACCTAAATCAAAAAATATAACTTGTATCATTATCAATCTGAAAGCAAATGTTTAAAAAATGTTATTGAATTAGCATGATTATTATTAAATTTAAAAAGTAAATATATATATATATATATATATATATATATATATATATATATATATATATATATATATATATATATATATATATATATATATATATATATATATATTATATGTATTGTGATTGTCGTAATAGCATAAATAAGTAATTGTTTTTAAAAATAACACGACGTTTTTTATTCTTGAAATGTTTTGTAGTAAAAAACTGGGGTTGATATTTGACTGGGTTCGAGGCCGGGTTTGATAAAATATAGCCGGGGCCAGGGCCGGGTTTGAGACCAGGCTGCATAAACATTGATACATCCTAAAGTATATTTTTTAAATTTAAAATTCATGCTATATTTTGTATATATATGAACATCATTGTGATCAACATGATCATCATAATCATCATAACCATCATCATCACCATCATCATCATCATCATCATAATCATCATGATCATCATTATCATCAACAGCATAAAAGCGGAAAGCTTGACAATGATAATAAAAATTATGTTGATGTTGTTGATCGTCATCATAATAATCATCATCATCTTTATTAAGGCACACTCTTCAAATTTTCTTACTTCTACCACAACCATTTTATACTGAAGCTGCTACCACTCTAAATGTTAATACCTGAATTACTTTAACTTTTTAAAAAAAAAAGGTTGTTTGATACAACGTTTTTTCTAATCTGTCTAAGATTATGCCTACTTTTTATATCTTGTTAGAGTCACACCACACATCCATCTGATCATTTTCTATTTCGGCAAATACTACACTATATAAATACTAAAGTTTATACAACAATGAAAGGATATTGTATGCCAGCATCTAAACAAATAGCAAACAAATATGCTTATATCCATAATATGTGTGCAAAAAGTGCATCTTGGAAGCTTATATTGCTTCTGGAATAAAAGTTTGGAAGCTTTTATTACTTCTCTTCAGTTTTAAATCAAGCCTCATTCTACTCTACATCTTTCAACATTAACTACGTTTTTCAGCTTTTTTTATAAGAACATCTCTCTTAAGAAAAAATTGTCCTTTTTGTTATTGCAATAAGTTAATGTATAAACAAAGTCTTGTCTGATGTAAATCTCTGTTATTCTATAATTACTATAATATGCTATAAAATAATAATAACAATAATAAATATATATATATAATATATATATATATATATATATACAGTAAATTTACGGTTATTCGAACTGGCACTTATTTAAATATTCTCTATATATATGCATATGTATATATATATATATATATATATATATATATATATATATATATATATATATATATATATATATATATATATATATATATATATATATATATATATATAAATATATATATATATATATATATATA
>NW_025896159.1:0-35000 GCF_022113875.1 Hydra vulgaris | reverse complement strand
TTCTCTCTTATCTGCCTTTTGATTTACTTATTGGAGTCTGTTGTGGGTTCTAAATGGTGACCTCGACTTGATTAATATTAAATTGAATATTGTTTAAAATTAGTGTAATTCTTAATAAGAAGAAAAGAATCAGAAATGGACATCGGAAACACGTTCTTAGAATTGGAGAGGAACTTGAATACATCAAAGACGATTCAGAAAGATTGAATTTGTGTTCAGAAAACTTATCTTTAAAATTAAACCTTATACAACAATTGGATAATGAAATTTTGACTATGATTGATGATGAAGAAGCCATTGATACTGAAATTAACGAAAGCTCACAGTTTTTGGATGAAATTCAGTTATTAATTACTCAAACTCAAAATTTTTTAAAAGCTTAAAATAAAGGTGAAGTTGCATCCATGTCAATTATTAGTTCGTGTCAAAGTAATGTAAATTTACCTAAAATTACACTTGAGAAATTTGATGGAAGCATTTTGAATAGGAGAGGATTCTGTTGAACAGTTTAAGACAACTATCGGTGATAACAACACATTAAATGATGTTGAGAAATTTACTTATCTTAAAACTTTGCTTAAGGTGAAGTGCCCACGAATTAATATCTGGATTAACATTGACAGCGAGCAATTATGAAAGAGCAATACATATGTTGACTCAACGATTTGGTAATACTCAAGCATTAATTTCGACTAATATGGAAAACTTGCACAAATTACCAAAGGTTAAATCAATAGATGACATGGTTAAACCAGGCTTGTGGAGCCGACTGTTTTTTTGACGGCTCGGCTCCGGCTCCTAAGAAATACCCGGCTCCGGCTCGGCTCCCGGCTCGGCTCCGGCTCCTTAACTTTATGAACAAAAATTGCAAAATTTTATATTTTTTTTAAATCACATTGGCCAACCCAAAACTGTACCAATTACAGCAATTAATTTTTAACTCTCATGATTACAAGGTTATTGTATTACTACTACTACAGGATATTACATTTAAAAAGAAAATTTTTTGGGGTAAATAAACACTTTTTTCTATATATTATTTACCAAAAACTAAATTTTTTGTTTCAAATTTTAGTTTTAATTCTACTCAGGGGACACAGTACTTAAAAAAGACGTCTTTTGAATGTCCCAAAGACGTCCAAAACGTTCAAAAGGCATCTCAAAGGTTTAAAAGACGTCTTTCTAATGCCCCCACTGAATCCCGTGCCCACTGCGTATCCATTGGGCACGGGACCTAAAAAATACGTATTTTGAACGGTCAAAAGACGACTGAAACGTTTAAAAGACGTTGAAAACACTAAAAGACGTTTAAAAGACCTCTTTTGTACGTGTATGCCCACTGGGTAAAGCATGCGATCGTTAAATTAAAAACGATAAAAAATTCAAAAAAAATGAAAAATTGTTTAACTAATGCAAAAACTACAAAAAATATTTATTTTAATCTAAGGAACTTTAAGATTATAAAAGTGCTTTTTACTTTAATATTTTTATTATTTCAAATAGATAAGCAAACATTTACGCTTATTAACGACATCAACTTCTCAATGGGACGGAATTGTGTGCAAATTGATGGATTTAAGCTTTTTGGTATGAATTTGATGCCAATCTTCTTAGAATAATGACAAGAAGCAAGATTAGGCGAGAACCAACAAGGGACATTGTGACTTCAATAAAATTCCAAAAGTCTAGCTTGCAAGTATTCTTTGGTCTAAACATTCAAGTTTAAAATTGACGATGTGACAAAAGCTCGAGATTTCAAACCGCAGCTGCATATTGCTTGCCAAATTTTAATCTTTAAAAAACTCTGAAACTTTGTATTCTTTGGCTCGCACTCTGTTTGATAAGCCGGGGTTTTGCGTGAATGATCGTCGAATACTAATTGCGGTTTTCTTATGCTTAAAGCTACTCTTTCACCCAGATCCTTTTGCTTGTTAGATAGAAAGCTCTTGTATTGTTTTATGAAAATGCAAACAGTAGTTTTGCTAGATTCTAATTGATAATAATAACCAATAATAATAGATAATAATAATCAAAATGTTGCTCTTAATTAAAATGTCATTGAAACATTTAGAAAAACGAAAAAAATTCTGCACAACTATTAACAAAGTCCTTCTACATCGTTAATTTCAATTGCTAAGGCATCTGCCTTAAAAAATTCGAAAAAAATTCTGTACAACTATTTACAAAGTCCTTCTACATCGTTCATTTCAATTGATAAGGCATCTGCCTAAGCAATTGAAATTAACGATGTAGAAGGACTTTATTAATAGTTGACATTTTAATTAGGAGCAACATTTTGATTCGTTTGTTGATGTTTTAAATCATAATTAAACCATAATCATTTTATGTAATTACGCGAAAAAAATAATTTAATATGTGTTAGTGACAAGTTTTAAACGAAATTTATCGTTTCAAATTAAACAATGTTCTAGTTTAATTTTAAAGATATCAATAACTTTTGATCATTAAATCGCGCATTAAATATTTAACAGCTTAGTATCAGTATAAAAATATAATATAAAGCAATATGTGCATCACTGTAATGTTTTATTTATAATTTCCTTTTTTTTTTTTTAATAAAGAATATTAAGAAATTTTATTAAAGGATAGTAATTTTTTGAGCACAAAATCGTTAGAATATTCATTTTCATTAAGTTTTGGCATAACCGTAACTGTTAGAAGAAAATATTTTCAATAAATAGAAGTTCAATAAATAATTCATTCAACAAATTAGTTTAACAATAAATGAATAAAGTTTGTCTGCATTAAAAAAATAAACATACATTCTATTCCGTTAAAAAAAACACGAGAGCCGAGAGCTCTCGTGTTTTTTTAGAGAGCTCAATTTTTGCGGCTTCGGCTCCGGCTTCACCAAAAAACAGCGGCTCCCCGGCTCCGGTGTCGCGTTAAATAAGTAGATCGTTAAATAAGTAGACAGTCAGTTCTGCGCAAGCGTAACGCATGCGCAAACATGGTGTAAAGCTTCCGTTAGGTAGGTTAAATCTATCGTTAAATCAATAATGCAAATAAATAATAAATAAATTATTAATAATAATTAAATAATAAATAATTAAATAATAAATAAATAATTAAAATTAATTAAAAAAATTAAAAAAAAATAATTAAATAATAAAATAAAAATAAAATAAAAAAAAATAAAAAATAAAAAATTAAATAACAAATAAATAAATTATTTATTTACAGTCATTCTGGGTAACTTTGAATTTGCGGGTAACATTGAACTAAATGTTTTTAAATTTTTTTTTGTTTGGTATTTTTTTTGCCTGTTGCTTTAACAAAGAATAATATGATGAATTATCTCTTTTTACCAAAGAAAATTAAATTTTATTTCTCAAAAATAATGTTTTTCTTCATTTCCAGTTACACAGTCGAATGTGGTGATAACATCGTGTGTTTTCAATTTAGAATATTTGGTATTATATTGTAATTATCTGAATAGATTTTTAAGTATTTTATTGAATTATTTTTCGAACATTATTACAAACTCAAAATAATAGAATTTAACATGTTTTTTGCTACAAAAAGGATATTTATTTCCACTTAGCTAAAATATAAATTCAGGGTAACTTTAGACAATCAATATTTTCCAAAAATGCTTTTTTTTTGCTGTCTGAGTAACATTGCAATAATACATAATAAATAATAGGCATCTTTTTATTATAGTATTTTTATTATATAATGATATATGATATTATAAATATCAAAAATTATAATATCTATTACTAATATATTAATTTTTGATATTTATGGTTATCTTGATAGATTTAATAATATATTTTATTAATAGCAAATATGCGATTAATTAAATAATTTTCATTAATAACATAAATCATCTTTATATTTTTAGCATTCATAAAATGCCAAGAAAATGTTCGACAAATCCTGGCACAAGAAAATATGGCACTAAATCTAATTCTACACTTCAAGAGGCTTTAGCCAAAATTAAATTAGAAAAAATGTCGACTGGTGAAGCTTCTAAAATTTATAAAGTACCTAAAGCAACATTATTTTATAAGCTAAAAAGTAAACACTGTAAATCAGCAGGGCGCCCTATTGCCCTTAGCATTGATGAGGAACTTTGTTTTGAAAATCACTTACTTTATTTAAGTGACAAAGGTATACCAATTGGAATTAATGATTTTAAAAGTATTGTCAAAATCTATCTGGATGATAGTGGAAAAAATATACAATAGTTTAAAGATAACCGACCAGGTTGGGAGTGGTGTAAGCTTTGGCAACTTCTCGCAGTGGCTGGATGGAAATTCAAATATTTGAAGAGTAGCTGTTAAATCACTTTGTTCCAAATATTATAAATAAGGAAGGTAAAAAAATTCTGATTTGCGATAATTTAAGTGCTCATATATCTTTAAAAGCCTTAAATATATGTGAAAAGCATAATATAACATTTATATGTTTGGTACCCAATTCCACACAGCTTTTACAACCTTTAGATGTTGGATATTTCTCGAATTTAAAAGCTAATTGGAGGTCAGTTCTTAATCAATGGCGTAAATTATCCAGGAGAAAAAAAGTTAATAACCTGCCAAAAAATTTGTTTACGCAGCTCATTAAATCTACTCTTAATGTTGGTAAAGAAAATCTAGAACATAATCTCCAAACATTCATCTTAATTATGAAGTAAGCAAAAAATTTAAGTTACCAATAACAGCAGGAAAAAGTGTATCAGCCACTGAGGTAGAAGCATACTATAAGAAAAGAGACAATAAAAAAAAAAAAGTCAAGATAATATTCGAGCAAAGAAAAGAGGAAGACCACTTGGATCAAATAATATGGTTATGAAAATAAAATAAAAAATTAATATTTTACAAAGTTCAAGCATCGTAAATGTTAATCAAGTTGTTGAAGACAATAAAAAAGTTTTACCTGTATCTCAAAATGATGCAGTTTTTTCATTGGAGCAAATAAACAATCACTATGTACATGTTTTCCTTGATCATGATTATTTTGTAAAAGAGTTAGTTGTAACTCAAGACTAAAAGAGTGAAACACTGTAATATTTAGTTTTATAGTCAATGGTGTTTATTTGTGGAGAATTATATAAAAATAATGTCTTAATTATTTTTTCTTTTATAACCTTAAAAATTATTTTGTGAATATTTTATTGAAAAACTTGTTTGTTTATTCTCGAAATATTTTATTGAAAAACTTGTTTGTTTATTCTCGAAATATTTTATTGAAAAACTTGTTTGTTTATTCTCGAAATATTTTATTGAAAAACTTGTTTGTTTATTCTCGAAATATTTTATTGAAAAACATGTTTGTTTATTCTCGAAATAGTTTAACTAGATTTTTTAAAAAATTAATTTAAACTAATTCAAAGAAATTTAATCAACTTTTTAGATTTAAAAGATTAAAATTGACATTCAGTTTAATAGTGTTCAAAGTTACCCGAATTGCGAGGGTAACTTTGAACGCCTACTTGAACATTGTTTTTTTACATAATATCTAGCAAATTTAAAAAAATGATTATAAACTAGAAAAAAGAGATCATCAGAACACCTTTTATGTAAAAATATTTGTTATCTAGTTAGTAAAACAATTTTTGTAGAGATTAACCTAGCGCAAACCGTTCAAAGTTACCCGTAATGACTGTACGTCATTGCGTTAAATAAGTAGCCTTGTTTACGCTAGGTATAAACTATATATAAATAAGTAGCCTTGCTTACGCCAGATATAAACAAAAGTGATAAAATTTTTGAATTTTTTTAAACTATATGATTAAATTGCCAGTCTATAATTACTCAGTTCAAGATGTTTAGTAGTATGTGGTATGTGTAAATAAAAGTTAAACTTTCATATAATTTGTGTTTAAGAGTTTATTATTATTGTGTATATACACAATAAAAATCCCAAAACAACTGTAGGTTTTGAGATGCTGAGACATAGTACAAAATTAACTTCAGAAACATACAATATTATAAAATACGTATTTTATATTATTGTATGTTTCTGAAGTTAATTTTGTACTATGTCTCATCATCTGAAAACCTACAGTTGTTTTGGGACTTCCATTTTATGCATTGACTTATTTGTTAATTTTGCTTAAAACTATTAGTTAATTTTGTTGTATATTTAAGTGTTGCAATTAAGTATTACTAAAAATATTTATTAAAAACAGTCTAAGATTAAATTAACTGTAAATTTATTATGGATTTGAACCTAATTTTCATAAAGTGACCCTTGGTACAGCTCAAAAAAAGCTTATTGTTCTAGGACCGTTACTTTTTAAACCCTTCTACTTGATAGAATTTTATTAGTATAAGTCAATATACTTATACAAAGTAATTAGTATAGAGATATGATTGTATCAGTTTCGCCATTTTTACACAAACTTCCCCTAGACTTTGTTTGACCTCTTGCTTTAAAAAAACTTGGAAAAAAATGTATTATTAAAATTACTGTTTGTTAAAGTAAATATACTGAAAAAATAACAATTTATGTAACTACTTTATTTTATAGATTTTTGATACTCTTCAAAAAATTCTTAAATTTTAGATTATTTGATATAGTCTGCTTTGTCATCAATCCAATCAATGAGAAAAAGGTTCAGAGTTTAAACTGGTAATGGTATTAACAGTTAACAAAATGCTTTGAAATTAACAAAGTGCTTTAAAAAAAGCTATTTGTTAATGATAGTATCATTGAAAAATGGACTGTCGAAGTTCAAATTTTTCTAAAGTTTTCTTTAAAGTTTTTCAATACATTCTAAAGACAAGGTCTTAGAGATTTTAAGAGACTCATCTGGCTGGCCAGATGACACCTTGATTGATATAGCACAAAGTTTGTTTTTATATCAGTTTTCTAAAATATTTAGATTTCCAAGTTTAAAATATCTGAGTTTTTTTGCATTTTTACTTGTTTCAATTCAAGTGGTTTTTCAGAAAGTTATATTGGGGGTTTATAAGTAATGTCTCCTGATGTTCTTCCTGATGTTGGGGGTTTATAAGTAATGTCTCCAGTTCTTATAACGATTCACTTTCTCTTCTTGACAAGGTCCAAAAACGCATTGTAAATGTTGTTGGACCTGGACTATCTGCTAAGCTTGAACCTCTTTCCCATCGTCGTAAAGTTGCATCTCTTTCTCTTTTCTACAAATACTATCATGGTCACTGCTCAAAGGAGTTATCATCTCTAGTTCCATCAACTAAAATTCATTCTCGCTTTACTCGTCATTCAGCTAAGTCTCATTCGTTTACTGTATCTGTCCCTGCATGCTCTAAAAACTTTTATTCATCTAGTTTTTTTCCCCGCACTTCAATCCTTTGGAACTTTAACCCATCGCCATGTTTTCCTGACTCATACAACCTTCAACTTTTCAAGTCTTTTGTCAACCGTTTCCTTGCTCTATAACTCTGTTCTTTTTTTTCCTAGTAAATCCCAACTTAATAGTGGTTGCTTGCAGCCTTGTTGGGAGTGAATGCAAATAAAAAAAAAAAAATGTTGTTTCACATTGAAAGTGTGTTCAGTTTTATGATTCACTCTTTAATAGTTCAAATAAAGACGATGCACCATTGTTAGTGCATAGAGTTGTACATGAAAATGATAGTGATCTTTTCTTAAAAAGAAATGCGACGGTATGATGGTGCGACAGTATATTTGTGTAGCAGTATCAACCTAAGTTTGATTATATAAAAAGGTAATGAAATGAGCTAACATTACCTGAAATGCATTGAGAATGGAACATTAGAGATGTTACCTTTTGTTACTATGTTATACTTTCATAAAAGGTGTGCCTTTAGTACTATCATTGTTGTGAATGTATCCTATTATTACTGCTGTTTTTGTTTTTGTGACTTATTTGAATAATTAAATTCAATCATTATATGTAAATACATTTTTTTTTACTTTATTGTTGGTTTTTTTATGTTTGTTATTGTTCATATTGTTTTTTTTATTGTTGGTATTGTTTATGTATGTTTTAGTTAATATTGAAAAAGTTCATTACTTATTTTATTTTTGTAACTGTCTTATAGATGTGTATGTTATACAATTGGCTAATTTAGGTCAACTAGTGCTTGTTCTTTATTTTGTTACTGGCATGATGATTTATTTTGCTCACTTTGTAGTTTTTTTTTTCTTACTGTCATCAGTTATTCATTTTATCAACAAGGGTTATTGATATAAGATATTGTTAATAGGTACAGTTATTAAAGACAGTTCTTTATTTACATACATTTGTTGCGGTTGCAGTTAACTATAGCTACTATTACAACTACACCAAAAGTAGTAATTAAAAATATGGCTATGTAATTTTTAATTATAATGAGATATTTGATCAATTTTTTTATAGAATATTGTAAAAGTATAGACTATTCTGGCATGTTGATACCGTGGCTGTTTTAACATTTTTAACATTTATATGATTTATAAATTCAAATCCTTCTGGCACACATTTAGAGTTCATTTTATAAATTAATTTATTGACATATATTGATCAATGCATTTATTAAGTACTTTTATTATTATTTTTTTTTTATTCGTTGCGATTTTATGATACTATTTATATTTTAATATATTTCTATACTATATAGGCTTGTAATTCCATGTGGAAAAATCGAATTTCTTCCAAAAATGCCCAAGTTTCAACCAAGTTGATATTTTTTAAAAGAACTTAAAAACCATGTTATTTTATTTTGCTATTTATATTGTGTAAGGATATTTTGATCTTATTTTCAAAATAAAGTTTTAGTGTAGCATGAAGTGTGTCGTTTCTTTAATGTCGTTTTTATTTAAAACATTCACATAGTAAGAAATAATAAACTAAGTTTAGGTCACATTTTATTATTATTGTGCTATGCATACACCGCTAAAATCGTCGAATAATACCTGTCTAGGTTGGTTGTTATTCAACGGTAGTACAGTAGTGGTGTAGTGGTAGAGCGCTCGCCTCATAATTAGGGATTGCAATCCCGGGCATGAATTACGATCCCGGGATTTCGGGATTGAAGTAAATAAAATCCCGGGATCCCGGTATCCCGGGATTTTATATAATGTGAGTTATTTCCTAAAAAACAGAACTTAATACTGCATATATGAATTTACTTTTTGATGTTTTGATGATCAATTCTTTATTTAATTTCATTATGTTTTAATGACTTACATTAATTTTCTACGGCGCCTTAAATTGTTTTAATTGTGTAACAGGCAGCAGGTGTATATAAAGATCTTAAAATAATGCAGAAATATATATACGGTACCTTCCATATTATGTTTTAAGATTACAGACTTTACAGAATAACTTTCATCAAATAATTGGATATGTAAATAACATTTGAACATTTAAAGTGTATTTGACTAAAGTAACTAAACAATCAAAATTTCAAAATAAATTTGTAAACATAAATTTTCTTAAATTTGGGTACCGATGTAGCTGCTGTAGCAACAAGCTACTTTGTAAAAAATAACATAATAAGTTGTTCGTTAATATTGAGAGACAAAAATTAAAGAAAATCTTTACTTTATATTTATAAATAAATGGTAGCTAAATAATAAATGTAAAACAAAAAAACAATTCATATTAAATGCATATTTTATTTACAAGCTTTCTTTTTTTGTCTGAAAATATGCCCGGAGCAATAGTAGAGCACTTAAGGTTTGGTCATTTAGCCTACTCCTTATTTTACTTCTCAAATACCCAGCTGCAGAAAATGTCCTCTCAGGTTCGATGCTCGTCGGTGGAATAGATAACAAATATTGGTATACTAACTCCAAGTTATGCCCCCGGTTTCCACCATTTTCAAACAGATGCATTTCTTTCTTTATGATTGACATTAAATTTGAAGTTTGTGTTCTGGTTCAATGGCTTTCATGCTTTGTGCAATTTGTTATTGTAACTTTTCTCTTAAAGACAGGGAGGCTCGAACTTGTGATTCTTCATTTCCAACGACAGCCATTATATTTTCATCAACATCAATACTTGATTTTTCTAAATTATCATTTTTAAAAGCAGCTAGTCTCTCAATAAGTTTTTTTATCTGCTTCTTAATAAGGGTTTTAGGAGGAACTCCAAAAATTTTGCAGATATTTGTTTCATCATTCACAGCATCATATTTTGGATTTTGAAAGTATTTTAAAACACCAGAAATTTCTTCACATCGTCTTTTTTCCATTCTTGTTTTTATAGCTTGGAACATTTTATTAGCAAAGGGAGATTGTTTTTGAGCAATCTGCTGGAACAAAAATATAAGTACTGCATCTGCAGTGCATAGATTAGCATCTCGTCTGCATAACGCATCTACTGCTAATTTGACAGATGCAAGTACTTCTATTATTTCCGAAAGAACCACAAAATCACTTTTGTTTAAGGAAACTGGGTGGTTTAAATCAATTAAAGCTTTCTGTATACATGTTTTTAAAGCAAGGAAATGCTCTAGCATCGATAGAAGAGAGTTCCATCTTGTTTTGCAATCCAAAATGAGCGAAAGCTCGCTGCCTTTCTCTTCTTTGACATATTTTTGCAAGACTGCATCATTTTTTGTCGGGGATCGTTTAAAAAGAATAATTGCTTTACGGGCTTTTTTCACTAGTTCATTGATATTTTGTTCATTGGTGAGTTAATCCATATTTGCTATCCCATCATTTGTTGGGGGAAGAAAGCCTAATCCCATTTCCTCGTCGATATTTTCTTCATCTTCGTGATCATCTGTTTCATCAACAATATCTTGAGTTTCCTTCTATGGTGCTTCGTTGTCGGACATTGGCGTAGAACTTTTTTTATAAAGAACATCATAAACTGCAAGGTGAATTCCATGGACTAAACACAACTGGTGTTCAGCCTCAATAATTTTTCCCACACGAACCATTACATTTGGACCATCCGTAACAATAGCAACAATGTCTTTATCAATATTAACATTATGCTCCTTTAGACGTGTTTTTAAAATATCAATACATTTCTCAGCATTCATAGAACCATATACACGAATAAGACCCAAATTCCAGTGCTTATTTGGGATATGTACATTAATATTTATGTATCTTTTATTTGTTCTAGAGGTCCATTCATCAAAGCTCAGAGAAAAACGTGTTCCCAAAGCTTTATATTGATAAATTTCTTTAGAAATCAACTGTCTAATATTTGCTGTAACTCACCACTATCCTTTTAATTGAGTTTGCTGACTTTGGCAAATTTTCGAAACCACTGGTAATCAGTAATTGCCTTAAATCTTTTGATGTTATAAATACATTAAATGTTAGCCCATCTAAAGCTGTCATTCGAGCCAGTGTTTCGTCTAAGGCTTTTTTTGTCCGGATGCAAAGTAACTCGTTATTCTTCGTTTCGTAGGAGGCTTCTCGTTGGTTCTGGCATCATTCAACTGTTGACTCGAACTAGGTAAATTTTTGTCGGCTGAAGTTACTTTCAAATTATGCTTAGTTGATAAGTGCGTATGAAGGCCTTTTGTAAAACCACCCAATGTTTTTAAAATTACACCACATTTCTTACATTTTGCTGCCAAATTATCCGCAGATTTCAAATAATGTGACCAGACTGAAGTTGGGTCTTTATCTTTTTTGTGTAGAAAAAATGATGTTCCCTTTTCACTGTTTTCATTCATGTTTAGAAGGATATTTTTTTAAGGTGCATTAGTAAACAACATATTATTGCGGTAAACAACAAAAGCATTAAAAAGGTTATCAGTTCAAAACTTTCAAAACGATTCATTACACAGTCAAATTTTGTATGTATTTACACTAGAATTCCTTCAAGCGGAATTAATTGTCAAGGGCATTATAATGTTGCAATAACTAATAATTGTACAAATATAATTATACAAATCGCTAGAAATATCCCAAAGGGAATTGTTATGTAGTAATCATTAAATTTTTTTAGATATAATTTTTTTTTATTACTTATTCATTTTTATTTTTTTCATTCTCTAAAAATATCTTTTGAAATAAACTCAAGCAATCACTTAACCACAAATTCGCTCAACAATTTTAAAATTTATCTTTTTAACGCGAGAAGTCTTGCCAACAAACTTAACGATTGTTTTTTATACAATAGTCAAACAAACCAAATTTGTGTTTGTGAAACTTTTTTCAATGATAAAATCCCGAACTCCATGGTCTATTCAAAAATTTGTTCCATTTATCGTAAGGATAAAGCATAAACAGGATAAACCTGCAAAGCAGCATTATATAACTCGTTATAATTCAGTATAGTTACCAACTTTGAACATTTTGTTTTACAAAATAATTTAATTAGTTCAATCCTGCTATTATCCCGAAAATCCCGGGATTTTGTGTTTAGAATCCCGGGATTTTCGGGATCCAAAAACGTCCGGGATCCCGGGATCTCGGGATCCGGGATCCCGGGATTGCAATCCCTAGTGAAGATATATTCAGTTTATTTATTTTGTTTTATAGTCAAATTTTAAAATAAATATTTTAAATCGAAATTTATTCCTAATGAGAAACATTTACATACTGTTTTGAATTGTTCAAAAGAGATGTTTTTAAGAATGTTATTTTTAATAATTTTTTGAAAAAATTCATTCCATAGAAATGGTCCACGATATTATTTGGAATGAACTGAGTTTTAAATAGAATCTTGGAACTACAAAATTATCATTTGAAAAATTAGTGGGATACTTATGAGAAATTTTAGTAAAGTAAGAGTGAAATATATTACGCGACAAACCATGTTTGGATTTAAACATGAACAGCATAACTTGATATATATTAAGTTTATAAACATTGAGTGCATTGAGTTCCATTAAGAGAGGCTCTCCATGAGCAGTTCTCTTAACGGCAAAAATAATTCTGCATACCATTTTTTGTTTACTATAGATTTTTTTAAGCTAGTATAGTTGCTACTTCCCCATGCAATATTGCAATAGGTTAGATAACCATGGATAAATGGAAAATATATAATTTTTAAAGACTTGATATTAAGAAATGGTTTAACTCTATATAGAAAAAAAATATTTTTGGAAATTTTATTTTCAATAGATTTTATATAGGATTTCGATGATAAATTTTCATTTAATATTATTCCCAGGAAGTTTACATTTGATTTTCTTTTAATAACTGAATTATTCATAAAGCGATCGGGCAATTTAAGAGGGAGGTGATCACTCTTACTAGGATTATGAAACAACAAGAATTTAGTTTTTAGTACATTTAATGGAAGTTTATTACAAGTGATCCAATTATTAACTTTTATTAGTTCTTCATTAAATATTTTAAAAAGATCTTTTATATTATTATTTGAGTAAAAAAGATTAGAGTCGTCAGCAAACAAAATAAGATTTAAAGTTTTGGAAGCTAAATATAAATCGTTAATGTACAACAAAAATAAAAGTGGTCCTAAGATGGATCCCTGGGGAACACCACAAGTTATAATTTTGTTTCCTGTTTCATTTTCTTTATACACTATGTATTGTTTCCTGCTTGACAGGTAATTTTTAAACCAGAGTAAGTTATTGTTTACTACTCCATAGAGTTCAAGTTTTTTTATAAGAATGTCATGGTCAACTGTGTCAAATGCTTTTGACAGATCAATAAAAACTCCTAGTGTATGACAATCGTTATTGAACCCATCGGATATATTGTAAATGTTAAATTCATAAACTCTAAAACATTTATATCTATGAATAAAAGTTTCGTATTTAAAAAACGGTTTGAAAAACAAATTTTCTGCATAGCATGTTTCTGATGCTGATAAAAACTTATTTTTACCTGTCCTTCCTCACGCAATATTGGCATAGTTTATATAGCTATGAATAAATGACTATTATAGTTATTTTATATTATTTTTATTTAAATAATTTCTATAGAAATTAATTAAGGCTATTACCTTATATAGGATTCAAATTTTTTTTTTGCAACTTTTGATGATATATAATGAATATGAATTTTCCATAACAAATATTTATCAAGATAAATACCAAGTTACCTAATAAAGGAACCTTCTTTAATTTCTACTCTATCAATAAAAAGTTTAGGTAAATCTTTTGGCAAAAGATGTTTTTTTGTTGAGGAACGGAAAATATGATCAGAAGCTTTATTTAAACCATTGGTATATAAAGACTTCAACGGAAGAACGATCAGAGTCACACTTTTGCTGTTTTGAGAAAATCAATTTTTAGATTTAAATTCTGATTGTTCTACCAATGTGTGATGTTTTTAAAAATTTTCAAGTTGTTCTCTTTTTTCATAAAAATTAGGTAAATCGTTATCTTTTATCATAAAAATAAGGTAAATCGTTGTTGTCTTCTTTCATAAACAACTTTTTTTTTAAGTCAGATGTCTCTTCGAGTAGTTTTGAACTTTTTTCAGCTACTTTTTCTGACGTGATACACTTCTAGAGGCACATTTTTATCAATTTTTCTTTTTAATTTGGTTCACTACTAGTTTTAAAACACTTATAATTGCTGCTATCTCTCTGAGAACGAAAAATTTGTACTTTCCTTAAATTTCTAGTGGTTAAAAGAATAGAGGAATAGTAACGAAATGTGATTTTTGTATTATGGCTAGCAAAACTAGCAAATTAATAATCAATATTTACGTTTTGATAGTCCTGAACTCAAAAAACTTACTAAAAGTTATTCCAAAAATGAATAATCGAACTCACAACAACACATTTGTCACTAATTGACAGGTAAATGAGAAATAACCTGATATTTTGATGGGGTAGACTGACAAAACTGCCACATTTTAAAAACAATAATAATCTATATCAGTAACTAAGTAATTGATATCAGTAACTAAGATAGACAAGAAAAATCTTAATACTTACTTGCTCGCGAAATTCATAACTTTAAAATTTCAAAAAAAGTAAACTGCCCTAAATGATTTGACCACCCACTGTAATTTTCGGCTTTTGATTTGTTGTTTTTGACAATATCAGAAAATATTTTATCGTTAGCAACAATTTATCGTTAGCAATAATTTTCAGTTTATGATAGCAGCGGTTTTTACCAGAAAAATGAAAAATCCAAATTTGTCAGTTAAATGTGCAAAACACATTTTTGAAAAAATCGTTCTAACTTTAGACAGCTAAAAATATTCAAGCCAAAAAATTTCAAAAAAAATTAATTTGAAATATGTTTACAGACATTTTTGCTACCTTTTATATAAATTTAATGGTATATTTACTTAAGCTCTGAAAAATTTACTTTAAAATAAAATGTCATAAACAAGTTTTGTGCAACGGTTTTATCTAAGGATAAAAGGGGTAAATTTTTTTTTTAATTACAAAAGTATATAAGTTCGTATTACAAAAGTATATTTAAAATAAAAATATATAATGATAATACAATTTGATTGTATAAATAGAAAAGAAATGTGGATACTTGCTAAAGACGACCTGGTCTAAAAAATATCTCAAATACAAGAACGGAAAAAAAAATTCAAATAGTTCATGACAACTTTTAAAAACAAATAACAGCATTTATGTATAAATTTCACATTTATACAGAATAATAAATAAAAATCAGTATAATTTAAATTAAACATATCAATTGAAAAAGTACTGCTTTTAGTTCTTTTAAACAAATTCCAATCTAAAAACATTTTAATAACTCCAAAAAAATATGTTTTATCAATATTTGTTTAGAGAATCGATTTTATAAAAAAAACTATAATTTCTTAAATCACAGATAAATTGTTTTCGATTACTTTCAGAAAAAAATATACTTAGGGGTTGTCCATTAATTACGTGAACAAAATAAGGAGAGAGGGAGGGTCTAAACTTTTTTGACAATTGTTGACACGGGGGAGGGGGAGGTCAATTGAAGTTGACGTCAACAATTCTTTTTTTTTTTTTGAGTTTCATTGCTTAAATAACGGAAAATTAGGCTGAGTTTGTAAGGTATTTTCTTTGTATAGGGGGGGGGGGGGGGTAATCAAAAGTTGACGTAATTTTATAGGGGGAGGAGGGGGGTCTCTGGAAATTTGACAAATTGTTGACAAGGGGGAAGGGGGGACGTAAAAATTTCAAAAAATTTGTTGACTTAATTAATGGACAGCCCCTTAAGTATTTTTGTGTGTATTGCTATTGATGAAATTGTATAAGAAATTTTCTCAATTCAACATTCGTTGTAATATTATATATTGAATCTCAAACTACATGATAATCTTATTCATATAAGTGACTAAGTGTATGTTGAGATCTATTTCAATAAATCCAGCCAGTTCTAGACACAGTAAAATCTACTTATGATGAACTTCTTAACTTGGTCTGAATTAATTTTCTAACCTGCCTGTTCTCCTTCCATAAATTATTTACAAAATAAGGAATATTTAAAAGGAAGTTTCTTGTATACTAATAAAGACAATTCACTTCTGGTATACTAATAGACATTTACATGCTACGTGTGACACGGTAAAAAATGTTATGGGTGCAGACAGAAGACGTCAATACTCAATACGTCATGCAACTTTACTTCATTAAAATATTAAGAAATTTTAAAAAACTTCTTTCTTGCGATAAGGCAAATTAATTCAATCATTTGAATTAACTTGTATTGAATATAAATTGAATAAATTAAATTTTCTTCAAACAACTTTAGTTTGTTTGTTATAATTTAATAAAAGACCATTCAAACTTATAATAAAATAAAATATTGAAATATTATTCATAATATTATATATATATATATATATATATATATATATATATATATATATATATATATATATATATATATATATATATATATATATATATATTAACAATTTATTAAGATAGATTAACTATGAGCTCGGAGAGCAGCTTTAGAGCAGAATACTTTTTAGTGATAGTGAAATTCAATACCCGTTCTTTTTTAATAATAAATTTTTCAAGCATCGGTAAGATCATCATTAAAATAAATATGAATGGAGGGCAAAAACATGTCTTCATCTAGGCCCAAAGTATAAAATACTTCACTCTCGTCTTCAATTTGGTTTTCCTCTAGAGTTTTTTCCATATCTAAATTTATGCCTCTGTATTTCCAAGTATAACTTGAAGCATGCACGTTGTAAAAGAGGTAACGTTGCAGAATTTCACTTATAGTTTCTTCACAACAAACCTATTTTATAAACAAAAATATAGGTAATTAAGAATATATACTATAATTAATAAAACAAAACAAAGAATAAGAAAATATAGATTAGTATTAAACCTAAAAATAAGAATAATAAAACTTTGAAAAGGAGGATAAAGTAAGATTAAGTGCGCCTAAGATTATAAGGCACAATTAATTTTACCTTGAATGCATTTAATGTTAAACACTAAATGCGTCTAAGATAACATTAATTGAAACATTAGGAGCGCCTGGAAAAGTGTGATTTTCATGTTTCCATAATGCTGTCAGCATTATGATGCTAGATAACATCTGAGTTACATCTCAATTAAGAATTTTTATTACATTTAAATGTAATAAAAAAAAATTTAAGATTTTCTTATAAAACAATTATTTGTTAAATATGTTTTACAACATGAAGTCTAAATTCAACTTTTAACAGATAAAAATCAAAATATAGTTTAGGAGCGCCTACGAATTTTTTGCAAGAATTATTTCAGGGTATCTGACTGACAATAATGCATTAAAAAATTCCAGATTTCTTTTAAATTAAACCCTTTATCTGAGAGCAGTAAATAACACTGACGTGAAGAAAATCTAAGAGCAATGAATAATATTATGAAAACCTTGTAAAAAATTAATTTTTTTCTTTTTTTTAAAGTATTTGAAAATTTATTTTTTATAAAAAATTATAAAAAAAGAAAATATTATTAAAGTGTTGTTGTAAAAAGTGTATGCTCTAAATATTATTTATAAAACAAAAAGTTAAAAAAAATTGCAGAAACTATCACTTTAATCTCAAATTAAAGAAAAAAATCAACCTCTAAAACTTGTTCATGTGATGTTAATGTGTTAATAATTCTTATTTTTCGAACTTTTTTAGTAAGAACTCCAATGCAGTAATTTATACTTTTCCACCATGGTCTTCCAAAATCATTGCACCAATCTGTCCTAGGACACAGAGGAGGTGTATGAAGAAATCTTCCCATAGGAGTATATGGAAATTGGCAGTTTGTAACTGGATCAATGCATAAACGTATCTAAAATTGTTTACTGTTCATTTTTACAATAAAATAAACATTAAAAATGTTAATTGTAATAATGAAGTAAAAACATAAAACTCTTTCAAATAATGAAGTGAAAAAATAAAATTCTTTGAAATTATGAGATAAAAAAATGAAAGTCTTCAAAATAATATACCCTATTACAATTTTTGTAATAGGGTAAAAAAAAATAACACAACTGTGTACAATTGTCTTTATTTTAAAATTATTTTTTTTATTTAAAAATAAATAAAAAAGATAGCTGTGCTTTAGATTTTTATACACAATCTGAAATTTATCTTTAACAACATTAGAAAATATTTTTTAATAAAATATATATTATCAACCCAATCAAAAACTATAATACGTACATCTTGTGTTTTTTTATCAAACCAATGAGATATATCTTTTCCTCCAGAATGCAAAATTGGTTTTAGTAAAGTATCACCTAAATTAGAAAATGTCTGGTAGTAACAAGTAAAAACTAACTTGGGCACACCTTGTTCTTGCAATATTTTGATGTTTTTTAAACCATCAAAATATCATAAATAATTCACTACTAATAGCAACAGGTACATCATTAAAGATTAAAAGAAAGTTAAACACTACATGTTTCCACATGGATGAGAAATTTTTTAAAAATAAATTTAAGGTAAAAACAAGGTGGAGAAAAAAATAGAGAGCTCAGGTAATGCTGCTAATCCTTCTGATGTGTAAGCAGAGATTTTGAAGCTTTAGAGAACGTGGCTGTTCAGTGGGTGTCAGATTTTTGCAATATAGTTGTACATGAAAGAAATCTCAATATTGCACTTTGTATAATCTTAAATTACTCATTTCTAAGTTGAGAAATGCCTGCTAATGGTTCAAAGCAAATATTACATCACCTTTCAAAAACAGGGAGAGGCTGCATGCATGTAATTACTATCTGATTTATTTGACCTACTATTATTCACTAATGGAAAACATTGGTAAAGCCAATGACACTATAATGAATCATTTAAGTTTAAATATTTTAATAATACCAGAACAACACGGATTTGTTAAAACAAAAAAATGAGCAACATTCCTTTTTTCAAAATTGGATATAATAATAGAAACAATAAATCTGTTAATGTTGCTTTTTTGGATTTTCCGAAAGCATTTAAGTCAGTTGCGCATTCTAAAATGCTTCTAAAACTGAACTCATTTAATAGTGATGGGACATTATCATAATGGTGTCAAGAAAATTGTAAACAAAGGATTATTTTAGGTTATTTTTTTTTTAATTTATTACTTAACAGATTCCTTTTACTAAATTTTGTTACAATGTAAGTATTGGTAAAATGGTTTTATTATTTTGGAACTACTTTTTATGAAATAACATATGTTTATATATATATATATAGGTTAAACAGTACAGTTGTTGGACATTTAAGGTATTACTTAACTTTATGTTGGTCTTTCATACATAATAAATGACACATACTTTGAAATTCATTGATATAATTAATGATATTTCATGATTATTTTTACAATTGTGTTTATTTTATGAATAATCTCACTATTTTACAACAAAAAAAAAAAAAAAAAATTTACGAAAAACATGCTGAAAAGTATTGAACACATGAACAATTAGAATCATGGATTATCATTGTTTGAAATTCATACACTTTTTATAACTATATTATGTAAATATATTTTCAAATGAAATATTATTATTATATTACATTTTAAAAAGTTCAACTCTTAACTAATTTTATAAGAAAATTCGCTATTATAATGCGCACACAGTAGAGCACAACAAAACATGTTTTTTGACATAAATATTGCAGAGTTAGCCAGTAAAGAAGGGATTATATGCAAAACTGTTTACGTAAAACATCTATGACAATATGGTACAAGCTTTTTCAAATCTATACTTTTTTTTTAAACATAAGTTCTGTAGCGCCCAATAATAGTATATATATATATATATATATGTATGTATATATATATATATATATATATATATATATATATATATATATATATATATATATACTATTATAATATAATATATATTTATAGCTAAACCATAAGTTTATTCATTTCACATTTTGTGGAAGATTTGTATTTTGAAGATCTAAACTTCATACTCGCCTAATACTCTCTTTAGAACACATTAGATAAAGTCTATTTCCCAAAAGACATTTGAGTCAATTAACACCTCTAGAAATGCCGTTAAATGTGGTATACTTTTTTAATTATTAAACATTTATTTAATAAACAATTATAGATGTTAAACAATTTTTTTTGATTGTGTTAGTATAAGAAACTAACTTTCAAGCCAACAAAAAAAATAACCTTGAACCAGAATTGCAAAAGAGAAATTATCGCATCAAAATTGAAACAAACAAAAAAAATCAGCAAAAAAAAGGAAACTTAAAATAATAATTTTCATAAACATAAGCCTTATAAAAGTTATTCTTTATTTTTTCAATGATTAAAAAAATTATAATTGTCTATGATTTTTACCTTAAAACTGCTTTACTAAAATATATAAGAAATATATTTAAGGAAATTAAATAAGAAAATCAAAACATTTTTTTAAACATTTTTTTGTTATTGCCATGTCTGTTCATAACAAAGAGAATAAAAAATTGGGACAGTATATTATGTAACCATGTCTTGCACTATGTATAATAGGAGATAATAAAAAGGGCGAAGTAATAGGTTACATAAAAACTAAAGGTAAATGGTAACTTTTCCTAAACTAAAGCTTTTAACAATACATGTTTTAGGATTAATATAATATAAAAAATGTCCCCATAAGTATTGAACTTCTAACTTTAATAATTTAATAATCACTAAAAATAATACTCAATTTGATTTTCACATTATTAATTTTAACTCTGCATGATGTTGCAATATAACTAATATCCAGAATATATTTTTTGTTTCTTGATTATTTTTCTTAACGAATTCATTCTTTTATTTTTAAACTTCATTTTAAGCAAGTTTACAAGCTCTCTAGAATAAAAAAAAGAGAAGATGATCTGTTTTAGATTTTCATGCACCACTAGGTGGTCCAAGCACTATAAAAAATATCTTTTCAATATAAACTCAAAATTGTTTCTTCTATTGATAAAAAATAATCAAAGATTGTAAAAACAACTTAAGTGGAAAGACTATTTGCTCTTATAATTGAAATATAAGTATACCAAATATAAGTTTATTATGCGTACATATATATATATATATATATATATATATATATATATATATATACATATATATATATATATATATATATATATATATATATATATACATATATATATATATATATATATATATATATATATATATACATATATACATATATATATATATATATTATATATATATATATATATATATATATATATATATATATATATATATATATATATATATATATATATATATATATATATATATATATATATATGTATATATATATAACTGACCATCTAGACTCTAAAGAGGTCATTTAAAGTTAGTTTGGCATAATATACACTCTGATTATTTTCATTTTACCAACTATTTTATTATAAATAGTAAATTTTTGCGTAACTTAAACTTATATTCTAAAAATTACGTAGAAACAGGAAGGAAAATGGATAAAAAAGAAAGAAAGATACTTTTTTATCCATTTTCCTTCCTTAAGTTAAATTTAAATTAAAATTAAATTTAACTTTAAAAGTTAAATTTAACTTTATAACTTTTTTTATTACAGTGTGCACCATATAAGCACTAGACGTGGTTATTTATCAAGAGCAAGAAAAGTGAAAATAAAAAATAAAGATAGTTCAAAAAATTATTTAAATTATTATACTTAAACAGAACATAATGTTTTTGAAAATAATGTTTTTAAACATATTTTTGTTTATAATGATATAAACAAAAATATGTTAAAAAACATTATTTAACGCTAAACTATTAACAGTTTATGGCAAGAAGAATATGTTTTGAATACTAAAGTAATTGGGTGTTATTTTTTGTTTTTCATGTTTGTTTGTTTTTTTGTTTTTTAACAAAGCCTATATTAGTGAAGGGAATCTTAAATAAAACAGAGTTTTATTACCTACCTTGATATTGAGCACACAAAGGAGATAAGTCATATACCTTTCCAAGATATGATACCCAGATATCTTTCTCTGTATTGTGCAGGCTGACTTCAAACGGAGTAAAATACTTAGGACGGTTATTCATTTCTTAAAACGCGACTCTTAATAGGCTCCTTCGTAACTAAATTGTTTTAATTGTTGTTGTTGTTTTTGTTGTTATGTTTAAATTTACGGCAAACAATTTTATGTTAAGACAACTGGTGAAGAGAGAAATGGGGTCAGATTTTGACATCACGAGTCGGAGCGGTTAATTAAGACTCCAAAAAGTTTGCATTTTATTTTTAATAAGATTTATACTCCCAGAGACCTTTACTATAGATGATTATAGCAGAATAATTATTTAAAAAAAAATTCTGGATTTATATAAAAATTTTTAGGAAACAAAACCCTTCAAAGTAAAAGGTTTCTTATAAAAAAAGCTTTATAAGAAAACGATTGTAATCATAAACAAAAATATATCAAAAGAAATTTATCAGAGACTGATATATTTTTGAATCACTCCAAGGAAATGGTCTCTATATAGATATATATATATATATATATATATATATATATATATATATATATATATATATATATATATTTATTTATATATACATATATATATATATATATATATATTATATATATACATATATATATATATATATATATATATATATATATATATATATATATATATATATATATATATATATATATTTATTTATATATACATATATATATATATATATATATATATACATATATATATATATATATATATATATATATATATATATATATATATATATATATATATATATATATATATATATATATATATATATATATATACTATATATATATATATATATATATATATATATATATATATATATATATATATATATATATATATATATATATATATATATATATATATATATATATATATATATATATATATATATATATATATATATATATATATATAGATATATATATATATGTATATATACATATATATATATATATATATATATATATATATATATATATATATATATATATATATATATATATATAATATATATATATATATATATATATATATATATATATATATCATATATATATATATATATATATATATATATATATATATATATATATATATATAAAGTTAAGTTAAATGTTTATGAGTCATTGTGCATTGAACTCGTTAATAAAACCTCCAAAAATATAATTATGCATGTTTTATACAGACCTCCTTCAGGTTCTATTAAAGTGTTTGAAGACCACATTAAAAAAGTCATTAAAAACAATTCTATTAAAAAAAAAAACTGTCTACATGATTGGTGACCTGAACCTCAATATTTTGGATTATGACTCAAACGTAAACATTAAACAATTTTTCGAAGTCATTTTTGAAAAAAGCTACATTCCTGTCATCAATAAATCTACTCGCACAACCAACAAAAGTGAAACTTCGATAGATCAAATTATCACCAATGACTTCATAAATATAAAGATAAAAACAGGAATATTTAAAACAGATATTTCTGATCATTTTTCCATATTCATCGTTGCCCAAAAATATAATGAAAGTGATTAACAAAAAAACAAAAAAATTAAAGTAATAAAAACAAGAATAGTAAACGACTCTTCAGTCAATCACTTTCATGACCTTTTATCAAGTGTTAACTGGGATGACATGTTATTGAATCTAAAGCCTACAATATTTTTGTATCAGAATATTATAACAAAGCATTTCTTAAAATTATAAAATTAGTTAAATCAAAAACGTTATTAAATCTTTGGATAACTAAGGGTATTCTTAAATCTTCTAAAATAAAACAACGATTATATAAGAAATTTCTTAAAAAAAAACCCTATGTAATGAAAGCAATTATAAAAACTACAAACGACTTTTTGAGTCAATTATAAAAAGATAAAAAAAAAAAACTATTATTCAGATCAGTTAAAAAAGCATTTAAAAGACCCACAAAGTACATGGCGCATTATCAAGGAAATCAATGGTAAAAATAATCCAGAGAAAAATACTTTTATATATATTTTAATATTATGCCTAACGATATTCTAACTGAAGAAAAATTATTATGCGCAGTGTCTTCGATTAAGCTCAAAAAAAGTATAAATGTTGGCAATATAAATGGAAACATTGTTATAAACTCAATCAAACTTATTACAATCCCGCTTTTGTATATCTTCAAAGAGGGAGTTTTTCCGGAAAAATTAAAAATTGCTAGGGTGGTCCCAATTTTCAAATCAAGCAATCCTGATGACGCTACTAATTATAGGCCAATCTCTGTTCTTACTTGTATTTCAAATGTTCTAGAACGAATTATGTACAATAGACTCTATTCTTTCTTAATCCAAAATAATATTTTGTACAACAAATAATTTGGTTTTAAATCTGGTCATTCTACTGATCATGCAATCTTACACCTTGTCCATGATATATTTAAAGGGTTTAATGAAAAAAAAATTACTTTAGGTGTTTTCATAGATAAGTTCTAAGTTAAGCCTTTGATACAGTCAATTATTTAATTCTTTTGTTCAAACTCGAGTTCTATGGCATCAAAAGTTCAAACTTGGCTTTGTTTAATAGTTACTTGTCTAATAGGAAGCAATATATTTCTTACGATGGTGGTAAAAAAGATAATATGATCAACACTTGCGGTGTTTACCAGGGATCAATACTAGGGCTCCTTTTTCTTGTTTCTAATTTATGTCAATGACTTGTATAAATTTTCTAATATTTTAAACACAATTTTATTCGCCGATGACACTAATTTATTTTATTCACATAAAGACATTAATATTTTATTCTTAACAGTTAACAAAGAACTTGATAAACTAACCCAATGGTTTAAATCCAATAAATTATCCTTAAACATTGTTAAAACCAAATACACATTATATCATCGTATTCATAAACAAGAAAATATTCCATTGAAACTTTCAAATCTTTTTATTGATAAAAATATAATAAAAAGAAAAATGTCTCTAAAATCTTTAGGCGTAATTCTCGATGAAAATATTACGTGGAGAGAACTTATAAGTGTAATTGAGAATAAAATTTCTAAAAATATTGGAATATATATAGATAAAGCTAATCAGTTTTTAAATCAATCTTGTCTAAAATACATATACTATTCATTTATACACTGTTACCTAAACTATGCTAACATTGCTTGGTGCAGCACCAATGTTACAAAACTAAGTAAACTTCTCTGCAAACAAAAACATTCCATTAGGATTATTACAAATGAAAATCGCTTCTCTCATACAAAAAATGCTTTTTAGCAAACTTAATATTCTAAATGTTTTTAAATTAAATCTCTATCATACCCAGCCGGCAAATAACGTTGAAATAACGTTGAAATATCGTTGAAACCTAACGTTGAATTAACGTTGGTTTAACGTTTAGAATGAAAGTTTTTTTCAACGTTGATTTATCAACGTTAAATCAACGTTAGGTTCAAACGTTATATCAACGTTGATTCGACGCAAAAAAACGTTACAATAACGTTGAATTTACGTTGATTTAACGTTTAGAATGAAAGTTTTTTTCAACGTTGATTTATCAACGTTAGATTCACACGTTATATCAACGTTAATTCGACGCGAAAAAACGTTACAACAACGTTGAATTTACGTTGATACAACGTTTAAAATGATAGTTTTTTTAACGTTGATTTATCAACGTTAAACAACGGTAAAACACTTTTTCACCATCAAAATGTGCTATGTATGTCAAAATGTATATATGTATGTAAACGTGCTATGTGCGTCAAAATATGATCACCATCAAAACGTACTATGCATGTACATTAGTGTTGCTGTACATTATCAAGGTATATTATGGATATTAAATCTATTCATAGTCTATACTTAGACTATTTAGAACTTTTTCAGTTTAGTTTAGTTAAAATAGCTAGGTATGATTAAAGAAAGAGATAAAACTTGTTTTATTCAAAAATACATATTCAAATATTACATATATTTACATGTAATTGAATAAAATCTACACAAATTTCTTCTCTTTTCCACCACCTTTTTGAAATAAAGCGTAATTTAGAAAGTCAAACAATGTTCCATTAACCGAAGGTTCTTTTGGTCCATTGAGTACAATATAAGAAGCTGTAAATAAAAAAATATATAAAAAAAAAACAAAAAGGGAAGATTGAAAAAATAAATAATGAATGGAAAAGTGTTACAACTTATGAAGGTATATCTTTTTCAACGCCATATAAATTAGTGTTCTTAAAACATATTTTTCCACCTTTGCCCTTCATATCCATGGAGGCCATATAACTTTTCGAAAATACTCTGAATTTTTAAAAAATAATATAACTGTTAGTTGGTTATTAATAACTTTTTCAAATATTTAATTTAAATAAAACAAACCTTTTTAATATATTAAAAATAAATTAATAATCATAATATAAAACATTTCTAGCATTGAAAAATAATTTTCGGGGTGGCCACATAAAATTTTTATAAGAAATTTTATGTGGCCATTTATTAATGGTTTAACGTCCATGTTTATACACTTATGGGGCTTGGACAGGGATCAAATAATGTCATTTGTTATGTTAAATAGCATGCATTTTCTAAAGCAATTTTTTACAATTCCATGCACTTTTAGGCGTTAACCAGTTTTGCAGACCGAGAATGGGTATTTTGAACATTATACATCCATCAAAAATTAAAAAAAGAAGAATTAATGAGGAGCTTTGATCAAATTTTTACCTCTTTAGAGGATAATAGAGGATTTTAGAAGTGGTTTTAAAAAAAGAGGACTTTAGAGGATTTTAGAGGAGCTGCAGACACCCTGATTATAAATGAGGTAACTCCACCAATTAACTGTAATTGATTTATCTGTAAAAAAACATGAAGTAAATCTAATATTATGCTTATGGAGATATATTATATTGTGGAGAACCATCCAAACCACACAAGTGGAAAATTTGCATCCAAGTTTCCACTTGTGTGCAAATCTTGCATCCACTTGTCAACATTCTCATTATCACATTTTTCTTTTGTAGTTGTGAATTTAAAATTTTCACAATACTGTTTGCTTTCTTTTAGAATTGAAATAGTTATACAAATAGTTATATATTTTGTATCAACAAAATAACTCTTCTTACCACATTATTTAAAAAATAATAATTGTAATATATAGATGTAATACCGGAAGAGAATTTAGTTTTTATTTGTATAAACTTAAGCCAATTCTTCTCTGCATTTTAGTGCAGTCAATGTTTTGGTACCTGGAACCAGACAAACAGTTTTATCACTAATCCAATCAGATGGAATTACTTCTTCTTGTAAATCTTCATTCCAAACAGCTCATTTCCGCATATTCGATTTTGAAAAAATTACATGAACTAATATAAAATGAAGAAACCATAATATAAGTGTACTAACAGACCTAATTAATCTAGCTAAATTTGAACCTTTTATAACCATGATACTTGCTAAACAATAATATTAGTAGACATTATAAGCAAAGATAAGATTTTCTTTATTTTATAAATTTATTATACTTTAAACTCATTTTTATTAATTCATTTATTACTCTATTATTCAGCAGAGTTCTGAATATATTATGTTCAAATAACTTAAGGCTCAATAACAAAGACAAATAATAAAAAAATACTAGGTTGCTAAAACATAAACATCTACATAAGATAATTAAGGAATATTGAAAAAAAATAGAAACACAAAAAAACAAAAATACTCATTATTAATATAAAATATAATAGTATAATATAAGGTATATTATAATATATGACACAATAATATCTACTTTTAATTAAGATATAAAAACAACAAAAATTAAAAAAGAAAATATTTTGATAAATAATAAATTATCATTCAAACAATTTTCAAGACCAAAAAATAACTTGTAACTTATTTTTTTACTTCATCTATCTTCATCTAATAAACTATCTTCATCTAATAGACATCACTTATTTTTTACTCATCTTCATCTAATAAACATTAATATTAATACCATTTTTAAACATTATTAGAATTTTTTTATCAAAAAATAAAAATATTACATCAGTTACTTTTTGGGCTTTTCTTATTTTACTTAAAACATCAACTCAATTCTAGGTATTTTTCATTATTGAGTTTTAATTTGTAATGTAGAATAAACACTGAAAAAAAAAAAATATTAGCAGACAAAAAGAAAATATTTCTTTATTGAAATATATGTAAATATTTCAATAAAGAAATTTTAGATCGATTTTTATAAATATAAATTTATATCAATCAATCTAAATTTTTTTCTTTTCCGCCACCTTTTCGAAATGAAGAGAATTTTTAGAAGTTAGACAAAATGCCATCAATTTAAGTTTTAGTCGCTCCATCGTATTTAATAGAAGAAGCTGTTAATAAAAAAGAATAAGAAAAAAACAACAAAAAAAAAAACAAACACAAGGAGAAATTTTTGAATATATAAAAAATGAGAATAAAAAAGTTTTACATATCTTATAAAGGTATACCTTTCACTACACCAGATAAATTAGTGCTCTTAAAGCATATTTCCACCTTTCCCCTTCATATTCATGGAGGTCACAAAATTGTTGGAAAATATTCTAAATTTTAATAGATAACAGAACTGATATTAATTGTGCGAGAACTAATATTAATTTTTTTTTTTAATTTAAATTGAACTCATTATCAAACAATTTTTTTGCTAAATAATTTAATCCTTAAAATTCCTGAATAATTAAAAATTATTTTGATTACCTCAGCATTTTAAAAATATTTCATCAATTGCAATTGATTCACCTAAAAAAAAAAAAAACAAGTAAAGCTAATATTATTGTTTGAAGTTTTAATTATCTTTATACAAATACTCATCATATTTTTAAAGTGACTGATAAAAATGGATTTAATTAAAATCACTTCATTTGTATTAAAAAATTTATATTAAAGCCTTAATCATACATTATACAAGAGTATTTTGTAATACAATCTAAATAGTTGTTGCGATATGTAATTTTTTTATCTAAAATTTAGCTTCTGTAAGCTTTAGAAATTTTTTAAAGAAATTATTGATGAATTTGGAGCTATGGGTACTAATGTTTTTATATTGTTGTAATGTTTGTATTCATTCCCTGTTAGTTTCTGTAAGTCAAAATTTTAAGGTGTTTCCATAATAAATTCTGTTATATCTGAAATTTAGTGTTAGTCTGAATAATTTAATTTCTAAAATCTGTTTTGCATTGCCAGTCTTATAACATCTTTACTTGGAACAACAACCATGTGGTTTAAAAGTGAGCTAGAAGCTTTCAACAATGAAGAAAATATTGCATTCACTAATCCTAAAAATATATTAAATCTGTCAGCAAAATCAGCTGTCAATAATCCAAGTATTAGCATCATTAAAAACTCATCTTTGCTGCATTTCATTTATTTTGGTCCAAGTAGTTAAGGATTTTTTAAAATTTCAAAAAACAGAAGTAAATGTTTTTTTAATATCATTTTATCTCTTTTGATTAATAGTGATACTGCACTAACTGATGAAACACATTGACAGATGTAAGGCCAGTATAAAAGTCGCAAGATCTATTATTTGTTTCAAGTTTGTCTTGTTTCAAGTTTGTCTGTTTTCATAGTAATAACTGATGTGGTTGAAGTTAATTTTTCAAATAAATCTTTATTTTTTTATTTCGTGCTAAAGTTCTTTTTTAAAGTTATCAATTTCCTTTTTTAATTCTTGATGCTCTATTAAAAAACAACGCTTAGCATTAAATTCAACATAATTTAATGGATCATTTTTTGAAATTGCTGTATTATATTTACATTTAATAATATCAGTCTTTGAGCATTGTAGCCTAAGTTAAACGAAAAATATCGATTTTTAAACGATAATGTTCTTTCAGGAAAAAACATGTTCTGAACATGTTTTCGATCTCTTGAAAATTCTATATGATATAAGTTCAGTATTTACACGAACGGCTATTTCCTGAGATCGATCCCTGTTTTGATTGGTTAAAAATTTTGAGTTTCGCAGAGTCCGATTTTGAAACATCTCGTTAGCCGGACTCTAAGACTTGAGGAAATTTTTAACGCATGCGTTGTTTTAGTAGGTTTAAATTCTAAACCTTGTTTTAAATTTAAAAACAACGCGCGTTCTTCTAATAGGTGAACTTAGAACTTGTTTTTTAAATTTGAAAAATAATAAATTACAATGGTGAGTTTTTCTATTAATTATAATAATTCTTATATGATGGAAAAAGATTATAAAAATTCTTTTATAACAAAATCTTATATTTACCTTCATTCAAAATAAATAGAAGGTTATAGAAGTCCATGTTTACATTTACATTAAGATATATAAAAAGTTATAGATTTCTATCTTATATTTGCGATGTCATTATAATATATCTATAATCATATTCATAATATTAATATAAGAAGAAATGAATGTTTATCATTTATACATTTTTGTTCTATTTATACTTTTATATTCTATAATAATGATATTAGATAGGATGTATGCATATTAATTATAAATTTTATTCTATATTGATTATATCTGTATAGAATTAAAATCTTTCATAGATAGTATATATACATAACTAATACAAAATATGTTATATTGATTAAAATGTTGTCTACTTAACTCATTAATAAAAGTCAGTTCATGTAGGTACGCGGAAATCGCGATTTACGGAACCGATTTTTATGCTAAAATATTGGTTCTCGATTTTTCAACTCTTTTTTAGGCAGCATGATGCAGATGTAATTTTATAAAGTTTCTTTTTAGAAACATATATGCACATAGATACTTTTTTGAAAGAAGAAAGGTTAATCTTGATTTATATATGACATTTATGTATGGTTACTTAACATTTTTGTGGATTATTTTGCTCCTAAAAATTTGGTTGATGTTCTCACATGAGTGTTTAGTAGTGGAAATGTTGATCCCCCTTTTTTTATTATTTAGATAATTTTCTACATGCATTTTCTATGCACATGCCAAATTTCAACTAAAAATAAAGCTCCGCAGATAGTTTAATTAGTGTTATACTAAGTATACTACTTTTTTTAGGTAGTCCTAGGCAAACGTTTTTTTATGGTGATTCTTATTAGAAACATATACAAACCTTTATTATTTTTAAAAGACGAAAGGTTAAGCTTGATATTTTATGAATAATATGTTTGGTTAGTATACTTTTTTATGGATTATTTTGCCAAAAATTTTGCATAAAAATTTGCTTGATGTTCTCACCTGAATTTGTAGTCGAAGAAATGTTGATCCCCCTTTTTTTATTATTTAGATAATTTTCTACATGCATTTTCTATGCACATGCCAAATTTCAACAAAAAATAAAGCTCCGCAGATAGTTTAATTAGTGTAGAACTTTTGGTACCTAATTTTGGCTTTTCTGTTGTTTGTTTGTTGTTGTTTTTTTCGTTAAGCGAAATACGGGGGCGGATAGGGGGGCCGACTGTACAGAAAAATATTAATTCTAATATTGTATTATTTTGATTTTTATTATTAGATTAAAATAAAAAATGTACTCTGCAGACAGAACTTTACTTGACTCTCTAACAGGTAGTAAGTTTTTTTATAACATCAATAATAACAGGTAGTAATTTTTTTATAACATCAATAATAACTATTTTAAATCAAAAAATATTCATAAATCATTTATGAATATTTTTTGATTTAAAATTTTTTTTTATGTAACATATAAAAACAGATTAATTCTTAATCTGTTTTTATATGTTTCATAAAAAAGAAGATTAATGTTTCAGTTTAAAACTTTTGCTTTTGAATGGATTGTTAACTAATAGTATCTGTTGACAATTTTATAAAGACACAACATATAAATAAGTTTAAAAATCAGATACTTCATTGGTTTATTCCTTGCAAAAGACTTGTTAGTATTTTTCAAATATGATAAAACTTATTAACTTATTATCATCTTTTATTATTTTTGGATTGTATACTTCTTTATCTGTGGATTAATATTTAAATCACAATACAAGCATGCCTAACGTTGACTTGTTGTTTAGATCCGGCTAGACATGGAGAGTTTTTGAGATTCCATAAGTATAAATCACGTATTTCATATATAACCACAACCAATATAATGTAATTAATCTATAAACAAAGTGAATAACCCATTCTTAATGTTAGTTTGTTGTTTATTAATATATTTTCTTTATATTTTCATTGTTAGTTTTCATTATGTTAATAAAGTTTTCATTATGTTAATAAAGTTGTTGCATTTTCCACAGAACTTACTTACAGATAGTTGCTTTCATAATTTCATAGGGTTTTGTTGTTATTTTTAGTTCGATCTACCCAGCCTATCTGCATTGGGTGCCTGCCTCAACTGCATTGGGTGGTAAGTTTAAAAATATTTTTATTGCATCCTTCAAAAAACCTGTTCATATATGTATGTATTTCAGAGCAATTGCAATATTTATTTTTTATTACACTTTTTATAACTTAGTTATAAAATTTATATCTGCTATAATTGGTATGTTTACAAACTTTTACTTTTCAATATATTAATACATTTCTTGGCATTTCTTCACAATATTTATTTTTATTTCAACTTTGTTAACCTTTAGTTACATCTTCAGCTGCTACAAGTGGTAAGTTTATAAACTATTATTTTTTAATATGTGTATGCATAATATGTGTAAAAGTATTGTTTCTAATATGTCTATGCCTATCTTATCGACTGCAAATAAATTGTAATTTTATTTTAAAAAAATTTTAAAATTTAATCCCACGACCACAACAATCTGCACAACCTTCTGCTGATAAATTTATGATTTAGAAATGTTTCTGAATGATTATTTAATTCATAATATTTTTATTTATATTCACTAATTAATACATTTGTATTATGTTATCCTTCAAAGTGCAGTAAAAGTAAAATCCAGAGCAGTATTTAACTTTTTACATTAATTAACATTTTTCAAGCTATCATTGGTTTATTATTATTACAAATAATTGGTTTATATTAAATGTTATGTAATGCCATTCAATACTAATTTAGTAACAATTTATTGTCATTAAGAGCTTACCTATCGTGCCTATAGGAGATATAGAAACCAGCACCCTGGACCGATTAGCAATCGGCCATTTTTGCGATGGGTCCGGTTAGGAGGGAATGATGGTGAATCATTCAGCTAGGCCTATCATCCTCCTAATATGGTTGCTGAGAGCTAGCATTGACAGGTGTAATAGTTTGCAAGGGAAATATTCTGTATGTTTTCAGTGTGATTAAAATTTATCGTGTAAAAAGTATAAAAGTTGTAACTATAAATAGTTATTGACTTTTAAATGCGTTTAGGATTTTTTTAGGATTTCATAGCCCATATTAAATGTTTTAAATTTATGTGTAATGTTTTATTGAGTTGATTAATATAAAATATCTTTTGCATACTTAATTACTATTCTTTTTTTTTGTTTAGTTTGTTTACTGTTTGTTTGAGTTAAGTAATATTATTTGATTTCAAACCAGTTTAATTATTTGATTTTAAAACAGTTTAACTTGTTTACAGTTTCTAAATATAATATTTATGTAACCAATACTTGTTTGTAGAAGATATGTATGAGATTTTTTAAGTCTATATTATTTAATACTTTTTTTACATGTTGTATTATTATGTTATTAATTGTTAACAAATTATTGTATATTATTTTTTTAATTTTCAAAAAATTTAATTAAAACTATGATATATTAACTCTTTATATATATATTTTTAAAGGATTTATGGGTCCAAAAAAAAGTGGAGTTATGTTTTCGGATGCACTGAAAAAAGTGTAATGTGGTAAGATTTATAAAGTTGTCTCTCTTTTTAATTAAATGCAATTTAAAAAAGTTTTTGAATTTCTATAGACATTTTTTTAAAGTTTGAATAAGTAGGGGGCGGGGCGGAGCGGGGGGGGGACGGGGCGTTAGTCGTGACACACGCCCCTCCCTAACTAATTTAGTAAAATAATCTTGTATACTAATTTCTTTTTTTCAATAAACTCAATTTAAAACCTTTTATCAAATCTCTTTTAAATTTTTTTTTTAGGTTGGAGAAGACTGGGGGGTTGGGGAGAGGGCGTTGTGCGGTGCACACATCCCAGCCATAAAGTCAATATATACAACACTTTTAAATGCTGTAAAGTAAGAAAATAAAATTTAAACTTTTTAACACATAATATAATCAGTGTTTTTTGGGTTAAAGTATTCATAAGAATGGAACATTTCACTACGAGGGTGTTAAAACGTAACAAAGACATCGACCCTTTATTCTAAAATAGACCACTAATATTTGGAAATGGAATGGAAGCAAATTGGAACAACTTTTTGTGTATAAAGGTGACATATTTTATCAGAAAAACACTCTTTCGTGTAAAAAACTTGTATTTTTTTTAAGGTTACGAGGGTGTTTCATACCCCCTCCGGCCCTCTAGACACCCTTTTATCTATAGAGTTATATAAACTTGTAGCCTACTCTTACATCTATCTTTTGATACCAAGGTATAGACATTTATATAAGATTTGACAAAGTTATAACAATTTCAGTGAAAAAAATAATAATTTTGGAACCAGTTTCTTCAATAAATCCATATATCAAAAATTTGCTACTAAAAACGCTATAACTTTTTATAGAATTATCCGATTTTCATAATTTTTTCACTGTTAAAATACTGTATTTGAGGGCTTTCTAATGATATATAATATTCTAGTATTTAATCAATTTAAAAAAAACAGTCCACGTACCTAGTT
>NW_025896158.1:35000-43483 GCF_022113875.1 Hydra vulgaris | reverse complement strand
ATCACAACTTACGTCAAGACAAATCGTAGATCAGTATAATAGTATGCTCAAAAATTAAAGACAATATTTCATCACAACTTACGTCAAGAAATAAATTAAACGTCATTAATTTAAATGATTTTTACTCGTTTTGAAAAAGTTTTTCTCGAATTTGTTTGTAAATGCCGATCAAAACTTAGCAAAAAATATTTTAGAAATAAGAGCAAATTTTTAAGTGGCGAGTCATTTTGGCCTAATAATAAAATTTTGCCTTTAATTATTCAGGCAAACCTAGCGAACAATCATCACAAACCGTCGATTTAAATGTTTGGGAGACCATGTCAGAAATACGAAGATATGCCCTACCGAAGTAATCGTCGGCACGCATTCATATTTTTAGTAAATCACGACCATGATAAAATCTTACAAGCAGCAGAAATGGGTCTAAAAAAAAAAAGCGATATAGTTTACTGTACGTAAAATAATGTTTATCAAATACAGATTCGGCAAATGAAATAAAATGTTTTATTCAGGACAAAAACAAGCAAATTGAACCAAATACGCTATTAGAGGTATTAGCATTAACGACAGCTATGAATTTATCGAAGACGCTATATCAAGTTATGAGAAATAACTCAATTAAGTGTAATGCGAATTTATATACTACATATAACAACATTTGCGACGAAAAAATAAGTGTTATCCTGACGGTATTTATATAGCTGAAAATGGAATGAGAGGCGAAGTTCCACTGAAAGAATTGTTACACCATGCAGTTCATAGAATGCTGCAAATAACTACTGTTAAAAATAAAATATCTCAACTTGATTTCATTGAATCCTGTATAGGAATGACTTGTATTGCAAATGGGGCTTCGACGGTGTAAGTAGCCAAAAGCAGTATAAAAAAAGATTTTCTGTCCAAAAAGGAAACAATAATGAATGTAATGATTTAATGTCTGATCAAAGTTTGTTTTTTACTTGCCTAGTGCCACTTAAGTTATCGTATGGTGTTATGACAATTTGGGAAAATCAAGTGCCTTCTTCAACGCGATTCTGCTGCCCACTAAGAATTCAGTATATTGCTGAAAACCCTTTAGTTTTAAGAGAAGAAAAAAAATACTTTGACAAGCAAATCAATTTGCTTGAGGAGAGTGCAATGATTATTGATGTAGAAATAATGGAACCAGAAGCTGAAAAGAGCTTGTAATTGAAATAAGCTTCAATCTTAAGATTACAATGATTGATGGAAAAGCATTTAATGCAACTTGTGACTACAAATCGGCTCAAATTTGTAATATTTGCAAATGTACTCCAAGATTAATGAGTAACTTAGATAAAGCTCTGATCCGTTCAACGGATTCACAAGATTAGAGCTTGGATTATTGTCATTACATGCATGGATTCGATGTTTCGAGTGTATTTTACATATAAGTTATAGACTTGATATTAAAGAGTGGCAAATACGTGAACCTGAAAATATAAAATTAGCAGCTGTAAAAAAAAAGTTTGTTCAGCGTGAGTTTGCATAAATTGGCCTTTTGGTCACATGCCTCTTCAAAGCGGATCTGGGACAACAAATGATGGCAATACTGCTCGTCGTGCTTTTTCTCAGCATGCAGAGTTTCGTAAATACAAAAATCAAACAATCTTCGGGCGGCATTTAGAAAAAGGAAGGTGAGGAAATTTAGAAAAACACTTTTAAAATACCAACAATTCTAAGACATTTTGAATAACTTAAATACAAATATATAACTAAAACATATACTTTTTATAAGCACTAAGTTGATATGTTTATTTAAAATAAAAATAGTCCGAAGCTTTTTAATTGAAAAAAGTTATGTAGATTTTGAGGATAAGTATTTTTGAAAAAAAAAAAATTGCGAAAATTTGACAATTTTAAAGCCATTATGAATGGTTCTAGCAAGCTTGTCTTTATCTCTAATAATAAATAGGATACATTTTTGAGTAAATTAAAGCACCAATGTTTCAATAATAAAGTAAAAAAAAATTTAGAAGAATTTTTTGGGACTTCTCGCCACGGAATGTAAGTAAATTTAAAAAATGTTTATTTCATGTCTATTTTGTTAAAAGAAATGAGCGAAGAAAGCATAACGAATCAATAGTTTCATCATTTAAGAATGTTCTTAATTTAGTTACAAAAAGCCCTGCCGCACTAAAACATTTTTCACCTTTGACAAACGATGGTGGAATAGTTAACAAAGCATTGTACGTTTATTCAAATAAATGACTTCAACTTCTTTTGTTAATTTTTTCAAAAATGCTCATTTCTTTTTTAATAGATGAAACGTTATTTTGAAAATTTATTACAATTGAAACATTGGTGTTTTTCTTTGACAAACAGCGATTCAATTCTTCTTTTTTTGTTATATCTTCAGTACATTCATGTTTAGCCTCATTTTCTTGATTTAAACTATTTTCATTACCATTCTGATCAATGAGAAATAAACGATGAACAATTTCTTTAATTGTTAGAGCAATTTCATTTCTAGGTCGTTTTAATATTACATTTTTTTGTGTAAGTGCTTTTAGGTAAATGTTAGGATCATCTAAATATTCTAACAAGTCTTCTACATTAATAATTCTACGTTCAAATATTCTTTTACTTACTGCTTCATAGAATTTTATACCAGTTTCACTTGATTGAGCTTTCAATTTAGAAAGTAAAAATTCAAATATTTTTAAAGCATCAATTATATTGCAATCTCGCCTTCCCAATGCAAGTGAACTTACCTGAATGATTTCTAATGATTTTATAACTTCCTCAACCTGCCTAATTTCACAATTTGTTGGATATAAATGAATAACTGACAAATTTATTAGTACTGATTTTATTATTTCTTTCAACTCCAAGAACCACTTTAACATTGCCAACATTGAATTCCAGCGTGTACGTACATCAATTATCATCACTTTTTCCTTTCTCAGTTTTTCTTGACACTATCTTTGCAGAAAACTCAACTTTGTCCGTCGCTTTTTTCAAAATCTTTCTCATCATCATCACATTCGCCATTTATTGAAGAGTTATCAAGTTCCATTTCAAAATATTCGTCATCAGGTTCTACTAAATTTCAATGATTAGCATATAAAACATCTACCACAGCCAAATGTATGCCATGACTATGACAAATTTAATGATAAATACCCATCAATCGTCCCATTTTTTTCATTAAAGACAAATTATCTGTTATAACAGCGATTATGTGGTTTTTGAGCTGCAAACCGAACTCGCCTAGTTTTTTAATAACAATCTCAAATGCCTTGATAGCTGGCATTGTGTATTTTACTCTTATCATACCAATACTAATCACATTTCCGTTTTTCATATGGGTATTCATACACATATAACGTCTATTTTTTTTGGAGCTCCACTCGTCTAATGATAATGAAAATCTCTCATCATCTTCTATTTTCTTTTTTACATCACTTTTTAATTTTTCTCTAATCTGGTCAGCATACTCAAGTTTAATACTTTTAATTCCTTGTCTTTTGATGGCATTTTTAAACCTTGAGCTTTCCATCCTTTCATAATTTCTTCACTATTTGCTAAAGTTGAAAACGGTATTTTATCTAAAGCTGTTAACTTTGCAAGAGTTAATCCAGGACAAGAATTTCGTTTTTGAAAATAGGATGAAACTATCTTTTGAGCTTCCTGAAGCAGGCTCTAATAGAATGTCGTTTTTGTGTTGCATGTGGTACATTAAGGATGTAGTTGATAAATGCGATTTAAATTTGGTGTTACAATGCTTGCATTTAAAAGTTCGTGAATTGTTTTTGTTTTCTAATAAATGAACCCAAACCTTAGTTGCTGTTTTTTTTGGCTGCACCCATATATCATTGCTGTTGCATATGTGTAATAAATCCTAAAATTATAATATAATTTATAAAAATCTTTGCAAGTACACCATAATTCAAAACAGAACACACATTTCCACGAAAATACACTCAGAGAGATTATTATCAACAATACCATTATGAAGTAAAACACGAGGATTAAAGTTTTTTTAAAGTAATAAATGTTCAATATTCAATATTCAAGATATTCTTGAAAATTATGGCTTATTCAGTTAGTTTCCGTGGTTTAACATGAAACAGTTACTAAATCCAGTGTCGACGATCCGGTGCATAAAGGCGGAAAAACTCTAAAGCGCTTAATTTTATATATAAAACCTAATCCTAATATAAAACGTCGATTAATCGTTCTTATTTTTCGAATAATCAATTAATTAATCAAATCAAAAAATAAACGATTAATCATTTAATCGATAACAGCCCTATTATTTACTTAACAAATTTAGTTAAGTACGCGTATAACTACAAAGATATGTCAATATTAAAAAGCTAATGAGACAAAATTGGCATATCAATATTTGCCGGTATGAGCATGGCAATACTTTGTAGTTCTATATAGAAGCAATATCAGCATGCATATACTTTCCAATATTGGTATGTCTCAATAATAGTAAAAGTATTGGCGCAATACTTTTACCATTATTGGCGCAATATTGTATATCATGTCTGATATTCACCAAGATATTGCACCATTATTGCACCAATATATCTTTGTACTAGGGTATGTTTTGGTAGTTTATAAATTTAGTTTTGTAGGTAGTATTTATTCAACGAATTAAACCAATCAACCAATATTTCTTTATTTCAGGCCACTAAAAACTTGAAAAATGCAATTAATTTAAAACACCACAAAATTTCTAAAACAATTAAATTAGTAGGTGTTATGAGCCTATTTCCTCATTTTGTATTAGTGCGTCGCTCTAATACAAAATGAGGGAAAAGGTTTATAAATAAAGATGCATTCAATATTTAAATGATTCCAACACTTACCTATATATATTTTTTTTAACAATTTCATTTAGGTTACCCAAGAAGTCCTTAAGGTTTTATCACAGAGCACCGCGAATGAGCATTTAATTGGAAGTTCACGCCTCCTTCCTATCCGATGTCGCAAAACTCGCCTAGAGGTGGGGTTTGAACTATGGATCCTTTGTTTCTGAGGCAACTGCGCAACCGCTGCTCAGAATTTATTTTCAGAATATTGAGCTGATATTTTCACAAGACATTGAATTTTCGTTTTTATTTAAAAAAAACTCTTATTCAAAATTTCAAACATTTACATAATTGCAAAAATTTCACAATTAGTATTGACTTGACCATCTCAAATACAAAATTAAAATTAACATCCCAGCCAACATTGACAGGCGGGTACCGTATGGTTTTTGTCTGGGCTTACGGGAACGGGATTTTGACGGGTAACTGTTTTGGTTTCCGGACGGGTCGAATATGCTAAATTAATCAAGCAAATTTGCTTGATTGGGTTTTCTCTGGTTTTTATCAGGGTCGAAGGATCTGGGGATATGACGGGTTTCCCAAAAGGTTTCAACTGATAAAAAAGTTATAACACAATTTACTCGATGGCTGCCTTTAATAATTTGTATTGTGAAATAAATTTAAAAATTTAAATTTTATGCATTATACTTTTTGTATAAATTATATTTACATTGTAATCAAAGAGAAATTTTTTTTTACAACAATTAGACAAAAAGTCATGTCGTTTTTAGTACCAAAAATTTGTTATGTGGATTCGTTGAAGAAATTGTGGTCAAAATGTAGTTTTTCTTTACCTATATTGTTATAACTCTGCTAATTATTATAGAAATGCCTACAACTTGGTATCAAAAGATAGGTGTAACAGTGGGCTACAAAATTAAAATGGCCTCTGCTCACTGGACCTATCCAGGGGCTAGAGGGGGTGCAGAACTACTACCTATACCACCCAAAAAAACATTTTTTTTCCATAATAGAGCGTCTTTTTGTGAAATTAGTCATTTCAATATAATTTTTATTATAATTTGCTCCTACACCACCACCACATAAAAAGGTGTATTTTTGTGTTAGGGTGGATATGAAAGAGATAGTCAATACACCCTATTATCAAAAACAATTCTTTCTTATAAATATTTTTATCTTTATAATAAAATGGAAATCTATTAATATAAATAAAAACCATATTTATTACTTTACAATATATACTAGTGATGAATACATTGATTTAGGAAAAAGAGTATGTGGCATCCCCCTCCAACCTAAATGAAGTAAAAAAAAGGCATAAAATGTCATTATGTATAGAATTTTATATAAAAAATAATTAAAACTAATATAAGAAATTAACATAAAAAAATATCTTACCACATTTCAAGACTCTAGATATAAGCTAAACATATTTTACCGCATTAAAAGACTCTAACTGCAGGTAGTATCCAGGGGGCTAGAGGGGTACCGATTTTCCATACTCGCTGCCAAAAATGGTTTGCCCATTGTAGAGCATCTTTTTTGTGAAATTATTCATTTCTATATACAAAATCTTATTCAAATTTTGATAAAATTAATATATAATAAAATTTTTTATTGACATCTAACCACTTGATGTGTTAAGGAGGCTAAATGGGGCCAAAAAGAGCGCAAAAAAAGATTAAAAAAATTGAAAGGGCTATTTAAAATGATACGAAGTAATGTAAAAACATATGCACCACATTTCTAGACAAGTAAGTGTATCCTTTTCTTCATAGCATTATTAGTAATTTGAGTCTTGGCTTTTAGTGAATGATTGTAAATTTAAATTCCATTAATGAAACTTAATAACAATTATTTTTAACGATAGACACGACGAGAACGTAAGCCAGAGCCGTCTATCAAATATATTGCAAGTCACACCACTTGCAGTTTTTTTTGCAAGTCACACCACTTGCAGTACGTTTTTTTGCAAGTCACACCATTTGCGGTAGTTTTTTTGCAAGTCACACCACTTGCAGTACTTTTTTGCAAGTCACACCACTCGCTGTACTTTTTTGCAAGTCGCACTTTTTTTATATCATAATTGTCAAATTATGAAAAAATCAACTCTCCTGATACGACATCAGCAGCAAGCTGAAACTTTTTCATGCAATAGTCAACTGCTTCTGAATCATTTTCATCTTTTTCTAGTAAGAAATAGTATAAATTCTGTCTTCTTTTCTTTTATTTACTTTTTCTACTTGTCCATCATACATGACAGACTTATCAGTTACAAACCATTCATGGCAGAGTTCCCTACCAACAATTCTTTCTGACATTATGTCACCTAAGTCTTCAAGATGTTTGGTAGATAAGTGGTTGTATAAATTTTTCATACCATTAAAAGATAGTTGACGCAGGTCTCGTTCAAGCTTTCTTTTTTAACGCAGTATGATTTAGCTGATTGTTTAGCCATTTTTTCGAGCTGCTTGCATTGACCACTTAACTACATTTTCTCTAAATACTTGATCAAGACTATCTAAATAATCCATAGTCTTATTCTTTTTTGATCTTATTTTGCAATATATATAAGATATTGTTGCATTATGAAATCTACATTTAGCTTCACTAAACATACCCATTAACTCTTCACTATCTATGTTGTTAAGCCTTGCACTAGCTGTCTCCTCTTTGAGTGTCACTGTAATGGAAAGGGAGAAATATCTCTCATACTGACGTTTCAAAACATCCATTACCGCAATAAGACAAGCTTTAATCATGTCAATAAGCTGCTCATCAAAGGAGCATAAATTATTTATAGGTTCTAATACATTTGGTTTAAGAGGATTTCCAAAAAAATCATTTTTTTTTTAACAATGCACTTGGATTAGAAATGCAACTTTTAATTGTTTGCAAAACATCTTTAACTACCCGGATACCGGCAATATGATCAAAACTTGCTTGTCAGCTGATACATAAAATGTTTTCATCCAGGGTCCGGTGAGTAGTTTGGAAAATATTGCTAGCACGCACATTTCTTTTATGGCAGTTGTATTGCAAAACGCTAATTGCACTACAATGCTTTTAAAAGTCTTTAAAAGCATTATAGTGTTTTGTAAAGATGAAACAAGTACGAAAAAGAATGTGAAAACGATTGCCACGATATCTTGGAATTAAATCTCGTGGCAGTTTTTTATTGTATAAAAAGTTAACAAAGCCTTCAGGATCACCCTTGCCATCTTTAAACCTCAATTTGTTATTGCTAAAACAATTTTAACGGCCATACAATCGTATCCAAATAATTGGCAAGTTTCTAATTCCAGAGACTGTAATGCCGAACAACAGGAAATAGCTATTGTGTCAAGTGGGTGCAAATGACAGTTTAGCTCATTCAAACTCTTACTCCAGGTTTCACAAATTTTGGTTACAGTAATATGGTTTGCTGCAACTCTGTCTGTCATTGTGTTTGATATATTTGAAATAATTGACTTACGACATTCGTCAAATGAAAACGAGTAATAATCTGAATAAATTACCGCCATATAATCCACTGCATTACATATGTGTTTTTGATAATCATCTGATGTACCTCCAAGTAATTGGTCCAAAGCAATGACTTGACATATATCCTTTGATGTCAAGTGAATGCTGTTGATATGGACACCTTCTTGTGTTGTTGCATCAAACCCAAGACTC
>NW_025896158.1:0-32500 GCF_022113875.1 Hydra vulgaris | reverse complement strand
TTGTTTTACCTTGTAATCTTTATCCAAGTATTTTTTATTATTTGTATCAAATAATTATTATATTCAAATATATATCATTAGTTTTTTTCAGGAATTACTTTTTGTCGATTATAGAAGTTTTAGGTACAACCACGCAGGGCCGTATACCAACAGATCTTTTCAAAAATGGTTCCATTATGGGGGTGAGGACAGACCATCTTTTAAATGGCCTGCCGAGTTTCCATGCAAAGGTGGTTGGAACGGAAAAGAGGTGGTAGAGGAGGAAGGGTTAGTAGGGGCAAGGAAGGTAATAATAAAAAAATTGTAAATAATATGTAAAAATTATATATGTGTAATTGCATCAAAATCAAATTTGGTGTTTCATTTTTGAATCGTTATTTAATAGTTAAATCTTACTCGCAATTTAATATTAATTAATTTTAAATTAATATTGCATAAAAACATATCACATCATTTTTATATTTATAAAGATTGCATTGATTAGATTATTATCAATTATTTATTTAATATTTTGTTAAAGAACTAAAACTTTTTTAGTGGAAATAGTGGTATCTCTTTTTTTTAAGTATCACTGTTGCTTATTTAATGTATATGCCGTTCAATACAAACAAGATTTGTATATCGTCAGGCTTATTTTGAAATCTTTTTATTAAACATTTTTTTATAACAAAATAATTTTTAATGATTTATTTTAGATTTGTTGAAAAAAAAATTATTTAAGTATGTAACTGTGTTAATGTTTAATTTTTTATTCATGTTTATTTTTCTCTTTAGATAACTTTAAATATTTACGGACAATATGAAAATTAGTAAATGAAATGGAAATTGTTTAAACTTGAAAATTGTGTACCACAGTTGTTGTCAAATGTTTTTAGCTATGTTTGTTTATTGAACGGCTAGACAAAAGTAATTCCAGGATCCTAAAACTTTTTTTGTAAAGATGATTTTAATTTTTATACAATTTCTTATTATGAAATTGTAATTTATATTGTGGTATTTCAGAATTATTCTGTCAATTTTCATTCATTTGTTATTGATAAAACACTTATTTTGTATAATGAAACAGATATTTAAGGATATATGAAAGTTGTGTAACTTTAAAACCTTATTTTTAATTGTGTTTGTTTTATTTTGTTGCTTATTGCAAAGGTTATTTACAATCACTGTAGTTTGATAACTGTAAAATGTGTTCTTTATTAAAACTTAATTTTAATCTTTTAAGGTATAATATGCCAAAAAAAAAGTATATTACAAAGTTATTTTTTGGAGTATTCAAGGAATATTTAGTAGATAACTTTACTTTGTCATCAGGATCAAACGTTGCGTGTACCAATGGGCATATACTTTTACTTTTTACTCTCAATGGAGAGTTATATAAAAAAACTGTTGCCAAAGTGAATGAATGTTTCAATATTACCACCAACTCAAATCAATTTAAAAATCTGGTAAAATTAGCCAAAAAATGGGCAAAATATTTTAAAGTTAAAAAATAAAGTTTGATTTCATTTTGCAACAAGCCTTTTCCATGCAATAAAACTTTGACACATGCATTGCAGCCTACCTCCAGTAGTATTTACAATGTTGCATGTTCTTCCTTTGGGGAATCACCAGAAAACATTAGTTTTACATCTCTGATAAGTAATGAACCTAATGGCAGTAGTAAAAATTCAAAAACTAGGCTAACTTCAAAAGAAATATTAAGTCCTAGAAAACAAAAATTAAAAGCCAGGTTGTCTTATATGTCTTGTAAATTAGCTAGTTCATCCATAGATAATCGTAAGAAGATAGCTTTTGTGAAAGCTAAACTACTCAGCTTTCCATATAAATTGAAAGTTTTCAGAAAAAGTGCTCAATGAAAAGAACAGATAAATAAAACTTTAAGTACTGCCAATAGAGACTTGAAAAATAAATTACGAACCTACTATTAAAGTAGGCAAATTCGCAATTTTATTGCTAGAAAAAAGGTAATGATACTTAAAGAAAGAGATGGGTTTAAAAATTGACTATTAAACATTATGCTGATATTAAAATAAATATAAATGCGTTTAATAGTTTAGAAAATGATATGACCCAGCTGGAGAATGGCACTATAAATAATACAATTACATTAGATGATAAAACTTATCCATTAAAAAAAAGGATGATAATTTACAGCATGATATTGTCCGACGCCCCAACAGCAAATATTCTATTTTTAGTGGACAAAATTGCCAAATATTTAGGTATTTTATTTTCTCACATTCCTCACCGTAGTACTGTTGACCAAAAGGCTCGTGAGCTCGGCAGTTTTGCGGACCTCCAAGTGTCAGAATGGACCATCAATAATAATTATCTTACTCTTGGGTTTGATGCAACAACACAAGAAGGTGTTCATGTCAACAGTATTCACTTAACGACCAAAAATAAATGCCAGGTTATAGAAGTTTTATAGGTTATTATATTTTATATAATAGTTTTATATATAAAAATAAGTTATTATATTTAATATAATAGTTTTATATATAAAAATAAATGCCAGGTTATAATAAATGCTATAGACCAAACACCGGGTGGGACAGCTGTTGATTATGCAACAACATATGTAATGAAGTTAATCATACTGCTTAAGTTTATTCAGACTTTCATTTAAAGCCCTAGATGAATCTCATTGTTTGATCATTTCAAATATATGACACACAATGTCTGATAGAGTTTCGGTTACCCATCTTACAATTACAAAAGTTAATAAAATCTGGGCTAAAAATCTTAATGAGCTAAACTGCCATTTGCACCCTCTCGACACAATTGCTACTTCATGTCGTTTAGCAATGAAGTCACTGGAAATTGAAACGTGCCAACTATTTGGGTATGATTGTATGGCAGTCAAAGTTGTTTTGACTATGAGTAAGATGAGGTTTAAAGACGTTAAAAGCGATCGACAAGGATTTGTGAATTTTTTAGACATTAATAAAATACCACGAGGTATTATTCCAAGGTATCGTGGAAACCGTCTTCATATTCTGTTCCATACTTGTTTTGCTTTTGTAAAACACTATACAAAATTTATGAGTTTTTTGACAATTGGAGCAGTCAAGCAAAAAACTTTACAAAAAATTTTGCGGGAAGCATTTTGTAATACAACAGCTGTAAAACAAATGTGCGTGCTTATATTATTTGGAAAAATTCTTACAGGACCCTGGATGACAACGTTTTATGTATCATCTGAGAGTGCAACTTTTGATCATGTTGGTGGTATTGCAATACTTAAAAAACTTGTGCAAACAATTGAAGATTGCAAATGTAATCCAGCTGCAATCTTTTGCAGAGAAACAGACTTTTTCGGAAATACTCTCCTTCCAAATATTTAAGAACCAATAACAAAAATATGTACAATTGATGCCCAGGTTATTGCTATAACTAAGGCTTGTCTCATTGCAATAAATGAGGTTTTGAATAGGCAGTATAAGCGTTACTTTTCCATTACAATTACACAGGCACTTCTAGTGGAAACAGCAAGTGCACGACTTCATAACATACACAGTGAGGAGTTAATGATAATGTTCAGTGCTGCTAAAGAAAGATCTCCTAATACAACAATTGACAATATATATGTTGCAAGTTAAGAACCAAGAAGAATAGGACTGTGGATTATCTTGACAATCATGATGACTTTTCTAGAGAAAAGGTTATTAATGGGCTTTCAGGCAACACGAAAAAATCGAATAAAAAATCGACTCTAACATGCAGAAATTAGAACTGAAATTTCTAAAAGACAGACTGATAAACGAAAAAATATGGATGAAAAAGAAAAGCAACAATTAGAGCGACACTTATCGTTACTAACTATCAGTGAAATTCTGAATTTGTTTCAAAACATGTCTACTAAGCGAATTCATGATTTAAATGATGTTATGTGTGAAAAGATTGTTGAAAGAAATCTATGTCATGAATGGTACGATATGAATTCAGCAATGACAGTCTCGTATGATGGCAGATTGGAAAAACATAAAAAACACAGAACAACATCATTTACACTATTTCATACTGGACTAAAGATGAAACTGATTCTGAAACTATTGACTACTGTATACAAAAGTTCCAGCTGGTTGCTGATGTTGTGTCGGGCGAATTAATATTTTCATAATTTAAATGTTGCCATATGTCATAATACTTATGCAATAGCATACTAGGCACCTAAAGTCAAAACATGGAAAAATGTTTATTAGCTGGGTCATATCACTTTCAATTCAATTTTAAAAAGTATCGCAAGTAGTGGAACTTGCAACATCAAAAAAGTACCGCAAGTAGTGGAACTTGCAAAAAGGTACAGCAAGTAGTGGAACTTGCAAAATGGTACAGCAAGTAGTGGAACTTGCAACAAAAAAAGTACTGCAAGAAGTGGAACTTGCAAGAAGTACAGCAAGTAGTGGAACTTGCACAAAAAAAAGTACCGCAAGTAGTGGAACTTGCAAAAAGGTACAACAAGTAGTGGAACTTGCAACAAAAAAAGTACCGCAAATAGTGGAACTTGCAAAAAGGTACAGCAAGTAGTGGAACTTGCAACAAAAAAAGTACCGCAAGTAGTGAAACTTGCAAAAAGGTACAGCAAGTAGTGGAACTTGCAACAAAAAAAGTACCGCAAGTAGTGGAACTTGCAAAAAGGTACAGCAAGTAGTGGAACTTGCAAAAAGGTACAGCAAGTAGTGGAACTTGCAAAAAGGTACAGCAAGTAGTGGAACTTGCAAAAAGGTACAGCAAGAAGTGGAACTTGCAAAAAAAAGTACCGCAAGTAACCGGTGATGCGGAAGTTATCGGACAAAATAAAAACGTCAATAACTTAAATAAATAAAAAAACAAACTGCTATTATATTATTTTTAAATAAAGCATTTATCTTTTAATAAAAATATATTACTTTTTATAAGAAAAAACACCACCATCTGCAATTGATCTCAATTTCGCTCTGACGCCTTTCATATGCGACTGTAAAAAGTTTAAATCAATTTCTTGTAGTTTTAGTTTAATGTGATCAATCAAAACTTGCTCTGTTAAAGCTTGCCAATCTCCCTCGTACACCTTCTGTGCCAAAGTCCCTAAAAATTTTCAATTGGTCGTGCTTAAGGCACATTTTGGGGGTTGGATTCTTTATCAACGTAATAGGCATTTTGGTCCATCCAATTTAGAGAATCTTTAGAATAATGAGAACTTGCTAAATCTGGCCAAAATAAATAGTTAAAGTCTCCATGATACTTGATAATAAAGGGAAGAAGTCGTTTTTCTAAACATTCATTAATATAGATTGATGAATTGATCGCTACAGCCTTGGAAGTGCGAAACAATGGCTCGGACATACCACGGTCAGATATGGCTATCTACATTAAAAATTTTTTTGGAAATTTTTCTTTTCCTATAAAACTTACACTATCTTGGCATGTCTTTTTGTTGTTTGTGTAGTATCCAGAATTTCCAGGCATGTTGTCCCCTGCAAAACAAAAGTATGTTTCGTCATCGATGACTAGAAGCAATTTTTTGTTATAGAGTTGGTTAACTAGTTTCCTGCTTCTTTTCTTTGCCTTTATTTGTTGTTCTATGGTGTATTTTGGAGTCTTTTTACGTTTTCTATATTTAATATTCATTTTTTTTAATTGAAGACCAATTGTCGATTGATTTACACCGAATTTAATACCTATTTTTCTCTGACTGACCCCTTTTCGATTGTTGAAAAGTCTCGTTAATTCGGCTTTCTTTTCTCTAGTCCATGATGTCGGACGACCGGGGTGCTTTCTATCAGAAAACGATTGAACAGTTTCAAGTCTTTTTAGGTTATCATGTATTGTACTTCGAGCAAATCCTTCCTTTTCAAAATGATTTACGATTTTTTTTTTTTATATATATATTAGGTTTATTTACAAAAACATTTTAAATCGCTTTCGAAAAGATTCTCGTTCAGCTGCATTTAATCTCATTTTAAGTAATTGTGTTTCAAATAATAAAGTTTATATTTTATAGAACGTTTATGTCTACGCATAAAACCACAAAAACTAATTATTATGCTCAAAAAATGTATTTAGGATTTGTCCGACAACTTCCGCATCACCCGTTAGTGGAACTTGCAAGAAGGTACAGCAAGTAGTAAAACTTGCACAAAAAAATGTACTGCAAGTAGTGGAACTTGCAAAAAGGTACAGCAAGCAGTGGAACTTGCTCAAAAAAAAGTACCGCAAATAGTGAAACTTGCACGAAGTACAGCAAGTAGTGGAACTTGCAATTTTTCGTCGTGTCTATTGTTAATAATAGTTTTTATTTAGTTTCATTATTGGAATTAAATATCTTAATCATTAACTAAAAGCCAAGACAAAATTGAATTAAAATAATTTTTTGAATTATTTTTTAAAATTCATTCTAATATTTTTATGAACATCTTTGATAAATATAAAATCAAAGATGTTCCTCTCGTATTTGGTGGAAGGAAAATTTTAATTATCCTGGAAGGAAATTAAAACAACTACTTTCATATGAAAATTAATTATTATATACACTTTTAATAATGTATTTATGTTTTTTTAGGTTTGAGGTGGAGGGATACAACCTGCCCCTGATTCGATGTGCGCAGCTAGTATATGTTTTAATTTAGTATATAATAATACAATTTGTTGTAATCTAGTATATAATAATATCATTATAATCTAGTACATAATAATATAATTTGTATTTTTTATACTAGATTTAATTTTTTTAAATAAATAAAAAAATAATATTTTTTAATTATAGGGTGTTTAACCCTATAACCCACCCCTTACCATATACACCCATTTTTTAGGTTAGTCCCACCTTTTCTCTAAAAAATTCCTATAATTTAAAAAAAAATTATTAATAGGGTGTTTTAAATAATAGGGTGTTTACCCCCCCCCCCCATACACCCTGACTTAAAAATCAACCTCATATTTGTTAAAATAGAAAGAAATTAAAGCAACTACTAGCATATAAAAATTAGCAAATTCAATAATAAATACTCTTTTATAGATGAATTATTGATATTATGACAGTAAAGGTGAAGGTTGGGTGGCCCCTCTAGTCCACCAGATACAGCCTGAGGGTGTCGGCTAGTGTTAATGTGTAGATTATTCTTATATCTAACTATTGACACCAAGTTTTAAGCATTTAAACAAGAATTGACAAAGTTATAATAATTTTAGTTAAAAAAAACTTTATTTTGACCACAGTTTCATCAACAAATCCATACATCCAAAAATCGTTACTAAAAACGTCATAACTTCTTGTGGAATCGCTCGATTTTGATAATTTTTTCACTTTTAAAATATTCAATTGAAGCTCTTTCTAATGATTTATAACAACCTAGAATTTATTTAATTTAAAAATTTCATGTAGCATACCTAGTTAGAGAAACTTAAAACTTAATTTATTGAAACAACGGCAGTTGAAGAATGCTAAATATTGATAGAAAAAAACTGATAGAAATGTTGGTTTGATAGAAAAGGAAATATATTAAATATATGTATATTATTGTAGAGATTATTTGAATAATTTTGCTTTATTTTATTATCTTTTTGTTGTAATAATCTTAACTTTTCTTTAATATAATTTGAGTGTTATTAACACATTTATCTTTTATATTCTTATAGTTTAACAGGAATAATATTAAGATAAAATCTTCTTTATAAATATAGCTTAAGAATATTATTGTGTTATGCAATGTTGTTGAAATCAAAAAATGGGTACCTAAGTATTATTAACAGGGTTTCCCACTCGGCATGCAAAGCATGCAATTGTTTACATAGGCATGCAAAGCATGTAAAAGCATGCATTTTTGTTAATTAAGCATGCAAAAACAAAAATAATCAATTTTCAAATTAAATTTCTTGAAATTCATTTTTTTTTAAATACATTACAGTGTAGTTTTTGTATAAAATTTGAAAAGAAAATGTCTATTATTAACAATGTTTTGATATTATTTACATTTTATCAATCATTTTATACTATTAAATTTATTTAAAACTGCTTTTTGTTTGAAATATTTTAGTTAATTTAGATTTTCTAGATTTAATACAAACTAAAATATATAAATGGGCAAGACCATTTACCAAAAATCTTGGAAAAGTAGATTCAAATGGGTGACAGGTGTTAACAACAGTTTAAGTTTAGTTCATTGCATTTGTTGTAAGACATCTTTCAGTATATCTGCCAGTGACATTAGTCAACTTGTGAAGCACAATAAAGGTAAAAAACATGTCAGAAAACATCCTTGTAAAATATCAAACAACCAAAAGCAGTTCAATGAATCAGTTAGACTTTCAAATGTTAGATGTTCGAATGTCCGTGTAGATGATTAGATCTCTCATGCAAAAATTATGCAAGCTTTACATGTTGTCAATTGTAATTATATTTTCAAGTCAACAGAAAATGATAACACAAGGTTTACGTCTATGTTTCCTGATTCTGTTGTGGCAAAGCGTTACAAGCAAGGTGAATAAAAAATTAAATATCAAATACAATTTGGAATTGCCCCTTATGTTAAAAGTATGTTAAAATCTGATATTAAAAAAACTACATTTACTTTTAAGTTTGATGAGACAACAACTAAGCAAGTAAAAAAACAGTATGATGGATATCTCCAGTATTGGTCAGACAAAAAAGGAGAAATTGTAACGTCATATTGTGGTTCTCTGTTTATTGGTCATTGTGACCACAACCAACTAGTTGATCATTATTTTAAATTTAAAACTGACTTGGAGTTGGATTCTGCATATCTTTTACATGTTGGGATGGATGGGCCAAATGTTAACAAAGCCTTTGAAATGAAGTTATCACTGGATTTGAAGAAAAAGTCTGAAAATATTTTTATTGAGCTCAGTACATGTAACCTTCATAAAGTCCATACTGCTTTTAGAAAAGGCATTAAAAAGCTTTCTTTTGATTTAGATGAACTTTTTATTGATATTCACTTTTTTTTTAAGTTGTCTAGTGCCAGATGTGAAGATTATGCTAATTTAGTTGATTTAACTAATTTGGTTGCTGAGTTTGCCAATAAACATATAGAAACGCAATGGCTTTCTATGAAATATGTTGCTGTTAGGATTTTGGAACAATGGGTGAAACTTAAAGAATATTTTTTAACATTTCTTCCAAAACAAAAAAACTTTAGCGCTTTGTTTAAAACAGATTAGATACAAAAGAATTTGTAAAGCTCTGCGCAATGATATTCAGACTCAAGGGTATTTAGGTTTTTGTGCTTTCTCAGCACAAGATTTTGAAGCATTTTTAGTACAATTTCAAACAGAATTTCCAATGATTCACATGCTTTATCCTGCGATGTGTAAACTATTAAACTCTTTACTTCAAAAATTTATTCTTTCAAAAAAGTTAAAAAATGATAATGGAGAGTTCAAGTCACAGCCTGAAATTTTAATGATTGATTTCTGCAAAATCAAAAACCATAGCAAATTAAGTTCAATTGAATTAGAAACAAAAGTCAAATTGCTGTTGCATGGAGCTGCTCTACCTAATTCAGTAGATGAAAAATTTAGGACCGAGTGCAAAGAGCTTTATATTGCTTCTGCATCATATTTACAAGAAAACTTACCTTTTGTTTCACTTTTAAAGCATGCTCAATTTCTTCATCCAAAAAAACGTATTGCTTCAGGTGCAACAAGTGCAATATCTAATTTAATATTGAGTCGCTTCAGTTTTAGAAAAACAATTTAGCCCGGTTTTTCATCTAAATGATATTTCTTCAACCAAAGAATCTCTGTGTGATAAAGTTAGAGATCAATGGTTGTCTTATCAGAATGAGGTCATCTTAGAACACTTTTATATAAATTCACAACTACCTACTCCATGTGTCGCTCAACAGCAAACATTATATTGGTCTTATGCTTTTAGTACTTGTTATTTAAATAATATAAGCAAACAATCCAAATATAAGCGAATAGATAATTATTGGAGTCAAGTGGGCACTATATATGATGAAGCAGGCAATTTAAAATTCCCTCAGCTGCTTGCACTTGTTAAGCGTGTTTTAACTCTTAGTCATGGCAACAGTTCACCCGAAAGAGAATTTTCTATAAATAAGAACTTTATAGAAGCTCACAGTACCAACTTAAAAGAAGACACCATACCACAAGAGGACACCATTGTTGCATTGAGATTAGGTATGGCCTAAATAACAATATTTTTATCTTTTTCTTTTTTAGTAATATCAAAATATTTTATGATAAATAGTTTGATTTATTGCAACATTTTTTTTAGTTAAAGATGAACTTAATCAAGTAGGTGGAGTTATGAACTTTCCAATAACAACTAACCTAATTAAATGTTGTAAAGAGTCTCATCAAAGATATAAAGTTTATTTGGCTGAGAAAACTAAATTAGTAAAGGCTGAATCAGAAAAAGTAAAGCAAACAGAGTTGCTGACAAAATCTTTACAACGGCAAAAAACAGATCTCGAACTTATTGAAGCAGATATAAGGTATATTGTTTACCATTGTTTTAATAAAATTTGTGTACTTTCTTTATTTTATTGTTTGAATTTTGTCATAAAAACTTTATTTTATTGAACAAAATATTTAAATTTTATTACATAAAAGGTATGCAAAGCTGGCATCGAGGTTGCAGAAACTGCTATTGATAAAGGTAATGGAAAACTTCAGCAAGCACTACTTAAAGTAAAGTTAGATAAAACTGTATGCCAAACTTCACAAGCTATGATTGACATGGGAATAAAGCGTAAAAGGGAATTACAAATAAATCTTGACAATTTAGAAAAAAAGAAAAAATTAGTGAAATAATATTCTAATGAAAAAACATTTTTTACTTAACTTTTTATGTTTTTTTTTATTTAATAAAATATCAAACTTTATAAATTTTGGAACATATAATATATTATTAAATTATATTAATATACTATAATACTAAGTACATTTGTTTTGAGTCTAATATATAAAAGAAACCTGTTTTAATGCAAGATAATTATCAAAACTAAATGTAAACTTTAATAGTAAATGTTGTTAACATGAGTTTGTGTTGAGTGTTATGTGTTGACTAAAATTTTGTTGTCTTTGTTATATAAATATATATAGATGTATGTATATATATATATATATATATATATATATATATATATATATATATATATATATATATATATATATATATATATATAATATATATATGCCAATAAAAATTTACATTATATTTTAAAAATAATAAAAATTTACATTAAATTTATAAATGATGGCTGGGAACCCTGTATTAACATATGTGGCATTAGATAGGAAAAGTTATCAAGTCTTTATATCTAGATTTGGGCATATAAGTGTTTTTAGCAAAATAGTCTGAAAAATTTGTTGTGGACTTTATTTATTTTTATTTTTTTCTTGGAGTTTAATCAACATTTAATATTTTTATCTAAATAAATTTGGTAATTTGTTTACTTATAAATACAATAAATAAATATAAATAAACCAACAAAGTTGTGATACACATTATTAGTGAATAGTCTGACAAAAGTAGATGACTTTACGAGCTTTTCACAGTTTAGTATTTATTTATCGTAGAGTGTTAAAAATATAATTAAGTTTTTCGTTTTCTCAACTTCTAGTTATAAATGGTTTCATTTGTCGGCTATTCTATTTATGAAAAATTTATGTTGGCTTTTTAGATTGTTGTTTATATATTATTTATTGCTGTCTTTTTTAATAGAATTTTCTATAAAGATTTGAGCATTATACCAATTTATTACATCCAAGTCATTAATAATTCTGTATAGTTGTATCACATCACCTCTTGATCTTCTAATTTTTAATGTGGAGAGAAAGGTTTATCAGTGAGTTTTTATATAATAAATTTTTTAAACTATATGTTGGAGTTGTTTAATCATAATAACATGTTTCTGTATATGTAAACTCCTTAATGGGTTCAATATTCAAAGTGAGGTCTAAATAATGATGTAAGTAATAATGTTATTTCTTTTATCTAATTATTTCAAGAAGTATTTGATTCGGCCTAATGTCAAACTTCCAAAGTCATTTTTTCTCTATAATTTCATTTTTAAAACGCTTTCATTAATCGTTATAAAGAATTACCAATAATACTTTTTCTTATTTTGGTATTTTATATGAAAACACCTCAAATCTAATAATTTCAATTATTAGATTTAATAGTATTGATGTTTTGTTTTTAGAGATTGTTTGTGATGGTCAATTTGCCACCACATAAAAGTAGCAAATAATAATGAAGCTATGGCAATAAACATGTTGAAACAAAATGCCAAATCTCAAGTTAAATGGTTCATCTAAATCTGGTAAATTTACACTTAATCAAATAAGTTATTAATATTTCTGTTTTCAGTGTTTAAGTGAAGGAAAAGTTTTGTTCCCTTATTTTTAATATTACTAATGACTAGGTTTTCTGTGTTTTATAAAATAGCTTCTGTATATAAAAATATTTAGGAAGATTGAGAGGCAATTAATTTTTTTCTTTTTCTTTTTATTTATTCAAAACAGGTTTTACGATAAAAGCATAAATAAAGTACATAAAATACATACAATAGGAATTACAAATTTTGTTAACTTTACAATAAGTATGCAGATGCTCGCAGAAGATCATCCGATCTTATCATCTAGAACCGCCTTGACAGTTTTTAAATAAAAAATAATTGTTTAATGATACATATGTAAATATTCACCCATACAGACATAAATAATTATTCACTCACATATAAATATGCAAACATATTAGTATATATACTTGCACATACACACACCTATACATGTATATGTCTAAATTTGCACAATTGTCTTATTTATTCAAATTTGATTAATTTTTTATCAATGTAGTTTTCAAGTCTCCTAACATTTTTAGCGCTCCTTAACACCTTATACCTACCAGATACAAGTAGTAAATTAAATCTTTTTCAGTTCCCTTGCTGACAAGTTTGTGTTGCAGTTAGATAAACAGATTTCATCTGGATATTGTCAATAATGAAAAACGTTTTATTAGGATTTCAATTTAAATACTTTAAATATATTTTAATAATGCTAAATAATATACGTTCAATCTTAAAAATTTTAATAGTATAATGATAATGTGCATCTTTCTTAAAATGTTTAAGATGCTTTGAATTGTAATCATATTGTGGCAAAATTTTTAAGTCATAGATATTTACAAATAGATATTTATAATAAAATGATAAATTAATTTTTTCACAGCGTGTTATATACTTTATTTAGAATCTGCTGTAAAGTAAATTAAATATTCAATCATAAATTGTCAAATCTCAAGACATGAAATTGTTAATGGAGTTTTGGTCCATAATAATCCAAGTAACACATGTTTTAATAAATATATTTGTAAGTATCCTGCGTTTTTTTGTAATTGTAAATTTTCATTGCGATATTCATTACATTTTAGTTCACAAAGTTATAAAAAGATCCTTTACTCAAGTCTATGAAACTATGGTTTGATGTTAATGGATTAAACTTTTTCGTCGATAATAAAAACAATTGTTATTGTAACATGATAACCATGTTGTTTATATGATGTGACCATTTTGTATATATGTTGTTACTATGTTGTATTAGTATATATGTAATAAATTATTAAGTTTTGTTTATGTTTATTTTTATTTTATTAAAGTTAAAACGGATTTAACCACTAAAAAAGAAATTAACGTTACAAATTGAAGCAGAAATTTATAACGAATCATGTTGACGATTGAATATGAATCGCAGAAAAGCACCATTGACGAATGGTTGTAAATCAAATCTTTGTATAATAATTGCTTTTTGTCGCGTAAATATATAAGTCTGTTTTAAGAAATTTAAGCCTGTTTTTTAAATTTATTCATAGCAGTTAAAATTGTCAATAATTTGTTTAATTCATTTCATTGTCCTTAAACTAATGAAAAATACGCCAATTTTTAACCAAAAAATTACAGTCGATTCTGCTAAAGATAACTTTAAATAATTAGGAAGTCTAAATATAAAGGAAAATATAGGGACTTCAAATAGGATTGCCCGAAGAAAATCTATAACAATCCCATGCGCGACTTAGTTACGAAAGACAAAATCACGATGGTACGATGTAGAACTGGCTAATCGTTGTTCTGCCAGTTCTTGTCCTCCACTGGCTAGCCACAGCTGGTCCATGAAAATCCTTAGAGCAAAACGGAGCTTCGCCAACAATGGCAGCCACAGCCGGTGTAGCGCGGCAGCCTATACAGGACCAGTGCGGGACCATTATATCCTTGCTGTCTGGGTATTTATATTTCTAATTAATAGAATACAATTGCGTAAAACTATTTAATTTAATTAAACATAATAAATAGTATCAGCTTAACTAAATAATAAACTAAATGATTTCACTGAAATTGAAGTGTACTTTCTGTCGATTTTTAGACCTTTGTTTTTATACGATTCCTAATAAACATAAAATTCTCTATTATATTCAGCAATAAAAAGAAAAAAAAGGGAGGGGGGGGGGAGAGAAACTGAAGTAGCGCCCATTGTTTTAAACAATTTTATTTACAAACATACGTTTTTTTTGTTTATAATCAAAGCTAAAAGTGCTAGTTAAAGAATCATTAACTTATTGAATAAGTTAGTAAATGAGAACTCAAATTAATAATAATGATAATAGCAAGAATAATAATAACAACAACAATAATAACAATATTCCTTTATTATAATGTTCCTATAATAAATAATTTTAATTTCTCTAATAACTATTCTTTTCTTGAAATAAGTTTCTGCCAATCCTGATGCATATTTTTTATCCTAATGCATATTTTTTAAATGGCGGTCATTTTTCCTTTAAATCATTTCGTCCTAAGTTAGAAAAAAAAAATTCTGTTCTAACAAATCTATAAAAGACATCTTATAGACATCAAAGTTTAGATTGAAAAAAAATTATCTATGCACGAGTCTACTTTATGCATCTAATATGCATCTGAAATAGAACAAAAATCCTCCTGGTTCATAGGCTATACCCTTTTTTTCAAAATTATTGTAACCTGGTAACATGTTTAATTTTTCAAAAACTAACACTGAAGCTTTCATACTAATATTAAAATTTGCTAACGCATTGCACACATCAAATATCAAATTATCAAGTGACACAAACATGGTGTTTTGTAATCAGTCCCAAATCATATTGTTGAACGATTCATTAGCGTCCCACGTATAATAACTTATTAACTTGAATGCCAGGGTAAGTGTCAATGACACAAATGAAACTTTTAATGTCCCCTGTCCTAAAAAAATCACATTTGTACTTATCAGTAGATCTTCAAAATGCACATTTTGCACTAGTGGTCTCCATACCGCTTGCAGATCCTTTGTTATTATTTTTCCAAATATGAGAGTTCAACCATTGGGCATAGGCTGTAGGTTTTGTTTCTAAAATATCTTTCTTTAAAAGCAACAGTTGCAAAACCTGCACATTGGTTCCACATCAAAAACTTTTCAAGTGTCCATTGATAATGCAGAAAAGACACCGTTTAATGATGAAAAGTCTCTTCTCTGCCAAGTTCCACCACAAAACACACTAATATTAAAAGCTTATTTTTTTGCAATTCTGCTACTGCATCAAACATTTAATGCGATTTTTGGATTCAGCTTGCTCGATAATCCGTACATAATAAAGTCATTTTAAATTCGTCATTAAAAATTAATGATCATGTGTTTTTTAAAAGTTTGAGTTTAATAAGCTTTTTTTCGTTGATAATTATTATAATTTAATTTAATTTAATTAGTTTTTAACAGAAAGCTAAATAAAAGAAGCCAAACCTGAAAGCTGAACAGAAAGCTGAAAGCTGAATAAAAGAAGCCAAACCTGAAAGCTGAACAGAAACAGAAAGCTGAATAAAAGAAGCCAAAATACAAAATTGGAATAAAACTGCAAAAACAGTCTTTTAAAAACAAAACAGTCTATAATAATAAACTTTCAAATAAGTGAACTAAATAACATCAACAGTTTTTTACATTTACAATCAAAAGTTAGTAAAGCCATCGGCATGATGTACCGAGTTCGTCCTTATGTTAATATTATATGTCTTAAATTAATTTACTTCTCTTTAATTCATTGTTATATCAGTTATGCCAATATTACATGGGGCAGCACGCAAACTACTAAACTTAAAAATATACTTAGTGTTCAAAAACATGCGTGTAGAATTATATACGGAAAAAAAAGAAGGGAGCACACGAAACCCTTAATGCTTGACATGAAAATGATGAATATTTATGAAATAAATATTTATCAACACCTAATTTTTATGTATAAGTTTACAAATAACCTAACTCCAGTAAATTTTAATTGTAAGTTTAAAAAAAATATAAATGAAAAGTATTTCCTTAGAACAAACCAATCAAATTTCTTTAAATTGCCTAAGAAACTAAACAAGTTTACAGAGTGTTTAATAGCATTTCGCGGACCAAAAATATGGAACTATTTTAAAAAAAAAGAAGCTAAAAAAGATAGTATGGTAAAATCATTAAACTCATTTAAGTTGCTAGCAAAAAAACACATTTTTAATTCGGAGGAATTACAAGAACTCCGTTAAGTTTTATCAAAATAGTTTTACTTTTTTATTCTTTGAAAATTTAATTGTACATATCTTTTGTAGTTATTTATGCAATGGTGTATATATTTTAAATCCTTGAGTATTTAAATTTGAAGTTTTTACATCTTACTTTTATCTGCAGTTTATTTGAACATTTTGACGACATTTTATTTTTTCAAGGGGCTCTATGAAAAGATTGTGGTGGTATTGTATCACCCATATCTTCTTTGAGTCCCGGTCTGTTTTTTAAATTGTGTTATTTGTTTATATATTTTATTACGTGATAATCTTATGTAACTTATTTTATTAAACAGCAAAATAAAAAAAAAACTAAACTAAAACTAAACTAAAAAAAACAAAAAAAACAGTTATAAAAAAAAAATAAAAAGTAAAAGTAATTAACATAAAAAAAATTGATAACTTTTTATAACTTCAACGCTTATTTTAATTTATTTAACATAACAAAGAAATATTTTTTCTAAAATAACATACTAAAACAGAATAAAAAAGCATAAATAACAAAGATTTTGAATAATTTTATTTTTTTAAACATATAAATAAAATGGTTTAAAAAAATTATCCATAAAAATATAAATTTAAAAAAATACAAGATTTAATTTTAAATTTATTTAAATACGACCAAGCAAATACAAGACGTCTTTAAGACCATTTTAATTAGGTCTTTAAATAGTCTTTTCTTCAATATCTGGTTTTTATAAATCATTTTTATCGGCGCTTGTCTTAAACCTATTATTGACGTCTTAAAGACGCCTTTGAAAAGACAAATAAAATATTTTGTGGTTTCGTATGACGTCTTTGGTACGTCAATTTTTTACTTTAGTTGAAGTATTTTAAATAGCCCTTTTTAAAACGTCTTGAAAACGTCTTAAAAAAGACTGTGTCAATGTGAAAATTGTTTGTGTTTAAACACGTTCACTGCTGAGCTATTTTAAATATGCTTTATTTCTTTGCCGAGCCATAATGTCTGCAATGATTAATTTTTGTTGAGGCTTTGTTTTGCGCGGTTTCATTCTTATTGCTAATGTTAGGTATCAACATTTTAATAAATAAAATATTTTTAGTTTAAAGTAATTCTATGGTATTTTTCACTCTCAACATAACTGACAAAAAATGAGCAATACGAGTATACTCGTACTTTGGCTATGGAAAAGAAAGTTTTTTCCTTAATTGCCGAGAACAATGTACAAGTTTACTTGTAACACGTACATACTCTATGTACAAGTTTACTCGTAACACCGTAATGAGTTATACTCATTGCGGTGACTAGCGTTCTAGCTTATTTTATAATAATAATATAGTTAAGCTTTAACCATTGTTTTACCAATTTACAGAACACAATAACAGTAGAGGTTGTGTTGTGACAGTGAAACACAATAACAGAAGAGATTGTGTTGTGACAGCTCTACTGTTACTTAATTCAAGCGTATCATTTGATGCATAGTTGTATAAATATTGTTTCAATTTTCTTTCACATGCACACGCACATTGGCAGTTATCATGAGTTAAAAAGGTTATTTATATATTTTTTTTCTTAATTCTAAGTTGTTGTGTTTTTTTAGACTAGAAGCTAAAATATATTTGATAACTACATTATACTGCATTTTATTGAAAATGTAAAAAAAATTTGAAGTACAAAATAAAACGTTTTTTAATATATTAAAAAACATTTTAATATGCATTTTGAATTTTTTAAACATTATACTAGTTAATGTGTTTTTAGATAAGTAATTTCTCTCTTATAAATAGATAATTTATAAATTTACCAATCTCATATTAGGTCAACACAGATATTCCACATTTGAATCAGCACATATGATTATGCAAGATATTTAGGATAGTGAAGATAATGATATTGAAGATTCAGATTCATTTTTCGCTTATACTACCACTTCTTCGAGCTTGACTGCATCAGAATCAGGTTTTGAAAAAAATAACACTGAAGAAAGTGATGACGATCAGTTAACAGACGTTCATCTGGCAGCCACTGCAGAAGATTTTTTAATGCCGCCGAAAAGAGCTAGAACAACAGGTGGTCTAGCTTATAGACAAGTTGAAAACAAAGCTCAACTAGTAGATCTTATAAGTAATATTTTGCATGACAAAACAACTTCTAAAACAAATCCATCTGGAAATTTAAACCAATGGAAAGATGAGCCGAATATTGAAAAACAAATTCAATTTACTGTCGATCCTGGTTTGAAGGTAAACATGGAGAGCAAAAAACTATTAGATTTCTTTAAACTAGTTGTTACAGCAGAGCTCGTAAATACTATGGTAATTGAAACTAATCACTACACAACGCAATAAATAAATAAATAAGCAGTGTCCCCTCAGAAGAAGCTCACGTTTTAAAGATTGGAAATCAATAAACTCAGAAGAAATGCGGCAGTTCCTTGGAGTTCTTCTTCATATGGGGGGTGTCAAAATGCCAATTTTAGAACACTATTGGTCTATGAACAGTTTCTAAAGATTTCCCTTATTTTCTTGAATAATGCCACAAAATAAATTCCTACTAATGTTACGGTTTTGGCATTTTATTAACAATGAAGATTTTGGTAGTGGCCGCTTGTGTAAAATTATTGGACTTCTCGATCACTTAAATAATACAATGGATAACATCTACTGTCTCAATAAAAATATATCAATCAATGATACTTTCAAAGAAATGTATTGTATTCAGGCAGTATGTGAAAAACAAAAGACATAAGTATGGTATCAAGTTCTATGAGCTTTGCGAATCAGATGGTATTGTACTAAAAGTAAAAATCTACTCTAGCGAGGCAACTCTCGATAAAGATTTATTGGGTCAAACAGTAGCTATTGTTTTAGATTTAATGGAAAAATTTTTGGAAAAGGTTATCACCTTCAAATAAAAGGTTATCACCTGTAAACCGATAACTTTTACAATTCCTTTGAATTAACAAAGCACATGATAAATCAAAAAAACACACATTTGTGTTACTTTAAAGAACTGACCGAAAGTCAAATCCAAAAGAATGTACAAAAGCAAAACTAAAACAGGGAGACGTTAAAAGCAGCAGCAGAGAGGGTGTAGTGGTTGCTAAATGGAAAGACGAAAAAGACATGCTAATGATTATCAACTTGCATTCGTTGCAAATGATTGAAGTGACAAACACGAGAGGAGAGAAGAAAATGAAACCCAATATTATTAAGGATTACAACCGATGTATGTCAGGAGTAGACAAAGATTTAAAATGTATCATTTAAAAGAATAGGTTTACACTTTAATTTTTATAAAATAAAATTAAAATAATACAAATATATTACTTTTATCTGTTTTAAGCTATTTCTTTCTTCATCCGCATTTAAATTAGGTTTCCTGGATTTTTAAAACAAAAACTTGAACGTAATACTTTTTGAAATCAAATGTAAAGCTAAGAAAAAAAAAATAAACAGACAAAGCCAGTCATGCATAAATATTATTCAAAATAAGTTAGTATAGCTACGAGTTTACTCGTAGTTGGCAAATTCATGACGCCGGCTTACTACGAATATTCTCGTAGTTAGCAAATATAAAAGTCCCGCTTTATACGAGTATACTCGTAGTTGGCAAATAAATGATGCCAACTTACTACGAGTATACTCGTAGTTGGCAGCAAACAGGTTAAGATGCTAACTTTTATCTAAACTATATACCTAAAAGTCGTCAAAAATAAGAATAAAAAACGTCTCGAATAAAACGTCTTTAGTGCGCTTGAATAAGATATTTTTAATCTGTCTAGAGTAAGAGAACTTTAGGCGATCTTAAGTAAAATATCTTCTCGACTGACAACGTAGATCTTTTTAAGACATCTTTAAGACGTCTTGAACAAAACGGTTTTGGCCGTTTATATAAGACGTTTTAAATCAGTCTTTAGTAAGACGTCTTTAGGCAATCTTGCGTTAGACCTCTTTTCGACGGACAAGGTTGACCTTTTTAAGATATCTTTAAGAAGATTTTTTTAATCTTGGAAAGACATCTTTAAGACAGGTAAAAGATTTCTGTTCGTTTGCTGGGGAGTGGTATTACGTAGTATTATCAAAAGGAATGTAAAAAAAATTTCTAATTTGAAAATGCGGCAATTCTTTTATTACCACACCGATTAAAATTACTTAATCAATAGCATTTTTCAACTTTTGATATGTTGTTTGCTCACAGAGTGTAATATCATTGGTGCTATCAACTGATGGTGAAAAGAATACTGAGTTATTTGCCTCTTCTGAAATACGTTTCTTGACTATCTGTGTCATAGTATGAATTAGCTTTTTTTGTGTATAATTAGAAAGAGGCGTAATTCAGGCACCCCCTCCAGCAGATTGTTTTTGAGTACTGCAAACATTTGAAAGTTTTTCATTCAACACCTCATTATACTGACTGAGTAAATTTAACAACTTTAAAAATTTACCCGCGCCACATTGAAAGATTTCACACAGAGTCATTGTAAAAGTTGGCTTCTTCATTTCCGCGTAAAGAAATACTCTCTGCGATCAAAAACCAAATAGCATCAATAACTCGTATTAGGTATTGATGTAGTTTCTCCGCTTCTTTACGTTTTTTATTTAGATGTCTCATGGTTTCAATATTTATTATTTTATCAATTGTGGATTCCGATAATGCATAGATTCAGCAGCATTTCGATGGTTTTTCTGGGTACAATGCTTTGTTATGATGTGACCTAAGTTTGACCAATTATCAAACCAATCACATAAAGATTTTGTGTCTCTTGATCCAAAGCATAAACAAACAATAGTAGAGAGTAAATTAGTCATAACTTTTTCTGCAAAACTTCAATGTCATTAACTTTTACCGGTTCAGTGTAATACTTAGATAACCTTACATTAAATTGCTTTTTATTAATCGTCTTTGCATTTTCATTGATATTTACAACGTTGTCTGGTTGCTTCTAAATAATCTTTTCTGCTAGAGTTAGGTCCGCCGTTGCAGTTACAGGCACTTCATAGTTACCCATTTCTACAGGCACTCTCTCAGTTTCAGTAATGTTTCGGTTTCAGAATGTGTCTGAATATTGTAGTTCTGCTCCTTTATCTGTTGCAACTATGACATCTTGATCATTGTCTGTTTCTTGCTCAGATGATTAGTCACTAATCTCTGTTATTGGCTCTGTTTCAATAATAGGCTTACTTGTGATATTTATAATGGATGTTGTTGTTAGTTCAACATTCCGTGTTGCTGTAAATGATGTTCCAGCTTTTGTCTGTATTTGTAGCACTTGCACTGACGCGAGACCTGCCTTTAACTTTAATTGTTTTGGATAATTACCAGCTGCTTTCAATTCATGTTGTCGTTTTTAAATATTTTTTTCAGCATCAGATTTGTATTCCCATGTTGATTTTTTTTTTGTTCCTTCATTTCACCTGAAACATAAATAAATATAGAATTAACACTAGTCCTATGATAGAAACCATGACATTGTTTCTTTCGTTTGAGTTATTACTACTATTGGTCTATGGGATTTATACATAGTAGTGCTTTTAAAATTCCATGGACCGATAGGGAGTGGACTGGAGCATATTGAGTAGCAAAAATATTGATAACAATTTTTTAATTGATAACACAAATTCATTAAACACACAATATTATTTATCAAACATACATTAACCATATTTATCAACGCAGAGCAGATGAATTCATGCATTTTATATATTTATTGTTTTGAACTTTTTAATAACAATTTTCTTTTTTTTCTGTTGATGGGATGGTTAATTTCAGATAAATAGGAGACATTGTTTAATCGTTCATCGCTTCAATGCTTGTTTTCGGTATTCTTTTTGTTTAGCAATACGTCTGCCTCTACCTTTGCTCTTTGTTCAGCTAATTCATTTAATCTTGCTCGAAATTTCCGTTCACTTTCTCGAGCAAGACGATCGATCATTTTTAATCGACAAATCGATCATTTTTAGTTTCCAGCTTTCTTTTTTATATTTACCTTTCTTCTTAATATTTCTACGTTGACAAGATTTTTTTTTTTTACTTATTCCCTTAAAACACTTTTATTATTATTTTTAATTTCTATTTATAAGTAAAATATTAAAAACGTTACTTCATTTTTTACAGTATAAAGCGCTGTATAAAATGTTGTAAAAAATGCCCTGATAGAAACTTATAGAACTAAAATAAATTTTTTCTATTTGAGGATTGGGTTCCCAGTTTCCTGAGCTAGATTAAGGGCCCAGTACAAGTCCTCGTACCCTCTTACATGTAAGAGGGTACGAGGACTTGTTGAGGACACATACACACATACATATATATATACATATTGCCTCGTATTGTCATTTTTATGATAAAATAAATAAAATTCTATCCACAACAACATAAAATATATAAAACTTTAGTTTTTTGGTTGTTAACATGTTAAAGTTGTCTAAGTTAATTTATCATTATAAATTTATATTGATAACTTCTAAAAAATGCTGGCAATATTTAGAATTTTCAAATCTATATTTAAAAAATGATATTTTAAATAAGCTTTGAATTTTGGAAGTGTTTGTCTTTTATCATGAAAATAATAAAAAACAATAAATAACAAAAAATAATAAACAACTGTTTAAAACTTTTCCATAAAAAATGTCGCCGATACTGAATCGAATACATAACTTTAGATTAAATTTTAGAGTTACAAAATTGTTTTCGGAAAATCTGGTGGGGTGTTTATGGTTTATTTTACTGAAACATTGATTAAATATTGTTGGAAATATAATCCGGTCAAAAAAGACAAAAAAATAGTGGTAGATTTGCAATAATTCGCATAGAGCTGAAAATTTGTACATACCTTGAGCACATTATTACAAATAAAGTATTAAAAGTCCCCATCGATCCCATATCTGCAAAAAAAGTTATTCAAGGTTTAAGGTATAAAAAAAAGTTGTTTTTTTTAAAAAAAAAGGGAATGTTTTATCATAAAAATAGATCAAACAAAAGCGAACAGCATTTAAACGCATTTTTGAATAAACTGTTTCATCGGCTTTTCTTTGAAATAAGAACAGTGAAAAATGCTTTTTTCAAATAATTTTTTCAACTGATTTTTCTCGTCTGACTTCCCAAAATTCTTGGAACAAAGTTACGAACGATGAAATACTTTTAGCGTTGAACGTTACATTGCAGTTAAGAGTATCGAGCAGTATTTTTTATTACGATTGGAACCGTTTAATACTTTTATTAAAATGTCGCAACTATGTTTTATATGTAGTAAACTTATAATAGCAAGTGAAACTGTTGTTGTTGATCGTGGAATGAAGACTTTGATTGATACAAGTGTTAAAAGAAGTGACGGGTTTTTAAGAATACCTGAAAGATCTGAAGTCTATGACGATTCATGTGGTGTGCCGTAAAAAGTATAGTACGGAACAGTACTATTGTTGCATTTAAAAGACAGCAAGATATGGATCAAGTCAGCAAATCTGAAAATAGTCCACCTCGTACCAGAGCGCGCGTAAGTGAATAACTTTTTTGTTTAAAAAAACGTTGCTTATTTTGCGTCGATGAACCAAACAAGGTGGCCGAGAAGAAGAAAGCGAAGAAAGTTCGGCGTAAAATTCAAAAAGTTCCGACCCTTGAATTTAAAGAATCAATTCTGAAGGTAGCATGGAGTCGTTCTGACAAGGAAGCAAAAAAGATAACTGCACGCATTGAATATGAATTTGATTTAGTTGCTGTTGAGGTTAAAAATCATAATACCTGTTATAATTCTTTCTTGAGACCATCCAATGGATGTAAAATCGGTCGTCCTTTAGATAAATCTACAAATGTTACGATGGAAGAAATATTTAAATACTTTGAAAATAGCGATGACTGCCAGTTTTCATTAGAAGAACTAAAAAATATTTGCAAAAATCCACAATTAGATAACAGAACAATTAAGACACGATTAAAGTTAAAGTTCGGTAATAATATTATTATTACTGAAAAACCGGGAAAATTGACGTTTATCTGTTTTTTTGACAATCATAGCAATATTCTTAACCAAGCTTGGTATGAGAAGAAAAGCCAAAATGAAGAATAAGAACGATTTCGAATTTTAAAAAATGCGGCAGCAATCATTCGAGAGGACATTCAATCACTGGTATTTGATAATACCAATTATCCCTTGCCAAGTCAAATGTTTGAAGATATTAACAGCGATATTCCGGAGCCATTGACTTATTTTTTAGAGCAAGTTATTTTGAAAAATAAACGATCTAAATTAGAACATTTAAAATTAGTTTGTACAAGTATCAGCCACATAATTATGTCTGTTGTTAGGCCTAGGTCTTTTAAATCAAAATTGCAATTGGGTCTCTCAGTATTTTTCCATCGACGGTTTGGTTCCAAACTTCTTATACAAATCTTTTTGTCTTCTGGTCTATGCGCATCCTACAATGACACTTTGATATATGAGACAGCAGCAGTTCTTCACCATCCGTCTTTTATCTTACCACCACAAACTGGCACATTTATTCAATACGTTGCGGACAATATTGATATAAACGTAAATAGTTTAGATGGTAATAACTCGCTTCACATAATGGGTTTAATTCAAATTTTTACTCCAAAAAGTTCAGTTTCACAAGAGGATCATATACCACGAATAGAGGAAATCCCTTTCTGCAAAAGATATTTCAGCAAAAGCTCATGTGCCAATTCAAATCTATCAAAATGATGGTGTAGTCGGTTATAGTAAAATAAGTGTGCAAAATTTAGCTTATAAAAGTGAAGCACCCATATCTTTAATCCAAAAAGTTGAAGCAATATGGTTCTATTGTAAATGCAAGAATTTATCGTTACCCGTTTGGAATGGTTATATCGAACGTTTAACAAGTAGAATTCAGAATTTTTATAAGTCTAAAATTTTATTCTTACCGTTTATTCACCAACCAGCAAGTAACTACAGTATTATATACACGACTTAATTTTGTGCTTTAGAAAACGTGAAACATTACGACCACGAAGTATGCATTATTACTTTCGATCAACCTCTGTATGCAAAAGCTCGAGAAATTATATCTGCAGCACCTGATGGATCTGAATTATCAAAGATCATAATAAGACTTGGAGAATTTCATTTACTAATGTCATATTTGGGATCAATTGGTTATATTATGCAAGGAAGTGGCTTACAAGAGGCACTTTCGTTAATTTATGCACCTAAGTTGTTGGAAAAAATGCTCAATGGTCATGCTTACGCTATAGCTGTTAGAGCCCATACATTACTTCAGCTCACATTAGCTATAATAATTTCAAAAGATCTTGCTACTGATGAAGAGATGGTAGCAAATCTTGATATTACCATTACGAACGTTATAAATTACAATGTTTCATATAGTGATATTGAAAGTGGCAATGATAATGAAATGTGAAATGCATTACTTTATAAGTTCAATAAAAAACTAAAAGAATTTGAAAAACGAGGACCTACATCAAAACTATAAATACAATATCTTAATATGGTGTCGATTGCAAAAGAGTTTATCAGAGCTTAACGCATGGGAGACTGGCAAGGTTATTTGAACAGCATTAAAGAAATGCTTCCTTATTTCCACGCAACGGGACATTTTCCTTATGCTAAGTCTGCGCACTTATATCTACAGGATATGCTACAATTAGAGAAGTTAAAGTGTTTATCAACGGTTTATCGAAGGATTTTTCACTGTTAGACGTTCTGATAAACTCAATTGTGGTAATTCAACGGATATGGTGATTGAGCAATCAATGATGAAATCAATGAAGACATATGAAGGTATTTCTCAAGGAAGAAGTACTAAAGAGAGTGTTATAAGTAAATGGGTTTATGGCATGCATGCAATAAACACTGTATGTGAAGGATTGGAAAATCTTGCTGATATTAAAACGTATACAACAGATCAGCATGCAGATGCAAGTGATTCACGAATAAAGAAAGATGATAAAGATATTGAAAAACTTCAGCAGTGGTTATTATCAAATGATCCTTTTCCTAAAATTAAAGAAATCATTTTAATTACTAGTGGAATTGTTGGTGATAATAAAATCAACTGTCATAAAGCTAGTGAAGTTGGGATTGCTGCTATGTCTAAAATGACAGGTGCCACATTTAATATCAAATTAAAACGCGCTGATAAAGTTCTTCCTCTTCTAACCATGAGTAGTACCATAAAAGTTCATGATGAGAAAGTACCGAAAGATTTACAGCTGCAAATATCATAGTGAAGCAAGCGGGTAATGACGCTGATGTCCTTATAATTGAAACAGCCATAGAACAATCCAATGCAACAAATAATTCTATTGTTGTCGGTGAAGATGTTGACTTTATTAGTATTACTGACTGCACGAACTCCAATTGATAAGATTATTTACTTTTTAAAACCCGGGAGAGCTCATCAACCAACAGAAACATATTCATCAAAAAGTTTGTCTGCTTATCCAAAATATCAAAATCATATCTTATTTTTACATGCAATTACTGGCTGCGATACTACATCAACATTTTTCCAAAAGGGTAAAACAACCGCATTTAAATTGTTTAAAAAACGTGATTTAATTAATTGCGCCGTTGTGTTTCATAAGATAGACTCTTTACCACAAGACATTGTTACAAACGGAATTTTTTTTCTTCTTGCTCTATATGGAGCTTCAAATAAAATTAATTGCTTAGACGAGTATGGATACCTAACTTTGGTAAAAAACACCCGGAACAATAAAAGAGTGCAGTTATCTTGTCTTCCTCCAACATCTGCTTCTTCAAGTCAACACTTGTATCGAGTATATTATCAAGTTCAAGTATGGCTAGGCAATCAACTGGACCCATCTGATTGGGATTGGAAATTAGTAGATAATACATTAGAGCCGATTGACACTTTACTTCCACTAGCTCCGGAAAGGCTTCTCAACACCATCTTCTGCAATTGCAAAAAGGGTTGTAATGCAAAATGTATCTGTAAAAAAGTCGGGTTGTTATGTTCATCGGTGTGTACTAATTGCCGAGGCAAGTATTGCTCCAATGTTGAATCAAATTCAATAAATGATGATTTTGATGATATCAATGAGGAGACAGTTAATGTATCTTTTTCACATATCCAGCTTGAAAAAGAAGATGACTACGAAGAAGAAGAAATGCGAAGAAAATTCTAATATATAATATATCACAATAATACGAATATATAATACATAATATGCATTTAATAATAAATAATATATGCAAATATTATGTATATATTATTTATATGTATATTAATTTCGTAATATTTTTATTATATTATATGAATATTAATTTCGTAATTTCACAAGAATCGCAATGTCTTTTCTAGCAATATATTTTATATAAAATCGCATTATACTTAATATATTTTCGCTATATATTTTCTCGCAATATATTCTTGCAATATCTTCTCGTAATATATTTTTGCAAGCATTGCAATATCTCAGGAATAACGATTCTTATAAAAATGTATAAAGGCAATTTTATTAAATACTTTCATGATGTAATACTTTTGTATGATAAAACTAATCATTAATTGGAAAAAAAGAAAAAACAATTTTTTTTAACCTTTAATAACTTTTTTTGCATATATGGGATCAGTGGGGACTTTTAATATTTTATTTGTAATAATATCCTAAAGGTATGTACCAATTTTCAGCTTTATGCGAATTATGGTAAATTGAAATGTTTATTTTGACCGGATTATAATTCGCATTTTATTTTATACATGAATTTTAAGACTAACTATATATTAATTTTGTACCCGTTTAATGATCCAAGCTTACTTAGAAGTGGCTAGCAAAGCAAATTTCTTGTTGCTCCAAATACAATTCTGCAAGCATGCTTTTGTTTTGAATAAATTTTTTTCAACTTTGTGTAATTTGTGCTTGCCCATACAATATTTCTGTAAGTTATATATCTATGTATAAAAGAAAAATATAATTTTTTTTAAAGACCTAGTGTTAAAGAATGGTTTTGCTTTATACATAACTGCAATATTTCTTGAAAGTTTTCCTTCTAGAGAGCTTATATGAGTCTTCCAATATAAACTTTTATCTAAAATAACACCTAAGAAGTTTACTGATGTTTATTTAGTAATATTTATTTTATTTATATTCAGATCAGGTAATTTCAGGGGAAGAATATCTGTTTTATTTTGTTTATAAAATAGTATATATTTAGTTTTTGTTACGATAAGCGATAGGTTATTACATGTAAACCATTCGTTTACTTTGTTTAACTCTTCATTAACCACTGTAAAAAGCGTTTTAATATCCTTTTGTGAAGTTGGAGTCATCCACAAGTAAAATAAAATTTAATAAGTTTGATGTAAAAGATAAATCATTTGTTTAAAGTGAAAATATTGGTGGTCCTAAAAACGAGCCTTGAGGAACTCCGAATGTCAATATATTTTTGGACGTTTTACCTGTTCCATATTATATAAACTGTTTTCTGCTTGATAAATATTTTTTAAACCAGAGTTAGTTATTGTTTTCTTTTCCATAATTTTCAAGTTTTTTAAAAAGAATGACATGGTTGACGGTGTCAAAGGCTTTAGATAGATTAATAAAAACTCCTAATATCAAACAATCACGATTGAAGGAATTTGTTACATTGGTTACTAGCTCGGTCAAAGCGTGATCGGTTGAGTGATTTTTTTAAAAACCAAATTGCTTGTTGAACAACATGTTGTTTTTCGTTAAGTAGCTGTAAAGCCGATTTTACATTACGCGTTCGAGTAACTTAGAAAAGCATGACAGAACAAATATTGATATGTAATTTGAAGTACTTGTATCATCACTAGATTTAAAAATAGGTGAGACTCGTGCAATTTTTAGTTTTTCTGGATCAGTACCTGATTTAATAGAAAGATCAAAAATGTGATATAGAGAGGATTCTATAATATTAAAAACTGATTTTACAACATGCACGCTAATTTGATCAAAACCTGCATTAGTGTTATTTTTAAGACTATTTTTTCAGCTATGTTAGGTCTAATATTAAGAAAAAAGCAGTTCAAATTTTCGGCAATTATTGTTTGTTGTATATAAAATTACCATCTACTAAAATTTTATTAGGCAGATTATTTTTTTCATAATTCTTTGAAATGCCAATAATTTCTCTAATTGCCTTCCACGTCTTCATAGTGTTTCCGAGTGTCTTTTCTAATAACTTTGAGTTATCAAGTTTTATGGCGTTTTTTTTAATTTTTTTAAACATATTTTTATAATGTTAAAAGTTGGTTTAATTTTTATAAGTTTTATTTTTTAAGAACTTTCATACAACTTTTTTTTTCTTTAAGGATTTTAGTAGGCCCTTATATATCCAAGGATATAGGAGTGACTTGGTATTTATAAACAATTTTTTCTCAGAAAACGCATTTTCATATTGATTACAAAAATGATGAAGAAATAGTTCGTAGGCATTGTTTGCCTCACTTGATTTCAGTATGTGGTCTCAATCAATCTTATATTTTAAAAGGTCTTGGAATTGTTGGAAGGAGTTTTTATTGATCTGCCTTTTGTATATAATAGTTTTTGAAGGCTTATTGTTAATTATAATATTTTTAGTAATAAGCAAAGTAGCAAAATGATAAGTTAAGTCTGTCTTAATTATACCAGTATAAATAGGGTTTTTAAAAAAATTGTTGGTGAATATATTATCTAGTAATGTAGAAGAATTTTTAGTTATACTGGTCAGCGTATTTATTGTTGAAATAACATTATGTTAAAGAAGAGTATCTATAAAATATTTAACGTTATTTAAAGCATGTCTATAAAATCTTTAACGTTATTTAAAGCATGTCTCATCAAGTTTAAATTGATATCCCAGACTATGTATACATGCTTTCGTCCTTTATTGACTAATATACAATTAAAAAAGTAACATTAATTATTAAATATCTTATTTGGTAAGGGTGAAAACTTTATATTATCATAACTTTTGAATTTCAAAACCTGTCGACTTTAATTTAGTGTAAAAAATTAAAACAAAAAAAAGCGATAAATTTGTTGCCCTTACATTTTTTTATATTAGTTATATAAAAATTAAAATATAATTTTTTTAAATTAGTTACTTTTTCAGGTAAATATAAATTACTGTTTAAGAAAGAAAAAAAAGTAGTTAATTTTATTTTATAATGTAATTAAAAAAAAAATTACATTATAAAACGTAAAAGTCGTTTCAAAAAAGTTTTCGATTATATTTACTGTATATACCAATTAAGGAACCGATGGCGAGCATTCAATTAGAACATCTCAAATGATGGCAAGTTTTAATAAAAATGCCGCAATAATAAAAACTATAATATAAATAACAAAAAACAACAACAAAAAAAAGAATTCAAAAGTGTACTTATGCTAACAATACTGAAAAAGAAAATAATCTTGTGAAAACAAATAAGTATAACACATTAGTACAACTATAGCTAAGAGTTCAGATTGGCTTTCAACCGTTGAAGTTAAAATATTTAGAAAAATATGACTATAATCACAAAAAGCAACAACACACGTGAAATCAAAGTAAAAAGTATTATTTTTAACTAATAAAGGAAATAAATAACCTAATATTAAAACCTATATGCAACCTAAAAAAAAATAAGGGAAATATATATATATAAAAAAAGCTTATTTAATACAAAACCTAAAAAACCATTTCGACAATCACTATAAAAACTGTAATATGATAAACTTGTGTTTAAGCACAAAAACTTTTAAAGTATTTGTGTAGCTAATGCGTATTTTAGGCTTTTTTAAATTAAATTAATGCTTGAAAACATTGTTGCGCCATAACTAAGGTTATGTTGTCACCAAATAAAAAAGTATGCTATAAAATTCCATGATTCTGTGTTGCATTAAGTATCTTATTGATATGCGAGTATTATTCTTTTCTCAATAAAGACAAAATTTAACAATGCTATTGAATTGTTAAATTTTATCTCATTCTCTCAGAAAAAGACTCAACCATGAACGATGTTGCCGATTTTAATTATTGCTGTTAATAAAGTTTTTATACTTTCCTGTCTTAACTTGACATGTAAACTGATCGCAATATACTTTTCAAAAAAGTTAAAAAAATGAGAAAAATAGCACAGTTATATCATAATTACCATAATTATCAAAATCTAATATAATGTGTTTCGAACATTAGTAGTCTAAACATGATATCGGATTTCCTTACTAAATCAAAAAATAGTTATGTTAGTTATGATGGTCATCTAATGGACCGTAATTTGTAAAACTGCGACTGTTTCAAAACTGTTAAAAAACGTTTATATCGAAACAGTTTCCGTAGCTTTAATTATAAATTGAAACTTTTTTTTCACCTTACCATTGAAGTGAAACTTTTGTTTCACCTTACCACGAGTTAAAACTAAACAGATAAACTGATCATAAAAGGTAAAAAAAAATTAAAATTCTTACATGTTGAGATTTTTTTTTAATTTGCAATTGATTTAAAGAAAAAACAGTTATAAAAAAAGCGATTTTAACATAAATTGCATTCGACTTTGTTTAGAGTTTTTGTTTTAACTTCAATTATGGCGAACAAAATTATTCTACATTCGTTTTTAATTTCTTTACTACATCAGATATCTGCAAACGTAATCCGACGAGATATTTTATTATGTAATTTTAAATTTTTTTGTTTTCATTTTGCTTCACAGTTCTACATTTAGAAACATGTAATACGTAGCTCAAAACACTTTATTCATAGTTTCGCTAGAAGATTCTAAATCAGAAAACACCTTTGATCAATCATCAGCCGATGGAGAACTACAACCGACAATATTTCTTGCTACAAGCACAATGCCTTCAGAAAATATTTTACCAGAAAGTTTTTCAGTCGAAAAGATTCAGCTGCAAATATCTTCAAACGAACCCGTAATGACAGAACCATTTACTGTTCCGAATCAAGTTGAATTAATAGTGTCAAACCAAGTTTTACCAGAGTCACTACAACCAGCATCAAGTT
>NW_025896157.1:0-48518 GCF_022113875.1 Hydra vulgaris | reverse complement strand
ATATATATATATATATATATATATATATATATATATATATATATATATATATATATATATATATATATATATATATATATATATATATATACATATATATATATATATATACATATATATATATATATATGTATATATATATATATATATATATATATATATATATATATATATATATATATATATATATATATATATATATATGTATATATATATATATATATATATATATATATATATATATATATATATATATATATATTTAAAAATAAATAAATATACATAATTCTTAATAATATAATAACAATAGTTATATATATACAATATTATAATAATACTGTATATATATAACTATTATTATTATATTATTAAGAATTATGTATATTTATTTATTTTTAAATATTTAAATATTTTTTTTAAATTATTTAAAATATAAATTGTCAATATATATGTATATAACTATTGTTATTATATTATTAAGAATTATGTATATGAAAGAAACACTAACCTTAAAGAACTATTACATCCATGAATTAATAGAGTAACCCACTGTAAAAGCAATGAAGTTAACGAAATAAAGACCACGTAATAAAGTAATTTTAGTAACAAATAATAATATATCTATCAAACAAGGCACGTGTCTTGTGTTGTTATTAATATTGCTCCGTAAACTTTTTAAATGTTGTTCGGCAAAATACGCAAATAAAAATAATCGTTCCGAATGGGATATGATCTAAACACAACCGTGGTAACCGCAAAAAACATTAAGTAGTTAAGATTTTAAAGATTAATATAAGGTTTTTTAATTAAAAAAATTAGAAGCATGGATGAATTAAGTAGTTATGAAAACAATGGAAGTATGAGTAGTTCTGAAGATACTATTTCAGATGAAAGTGAAAGTATAACAGGTTTTTAATTAGCATTTTAATCCTTATTAAAAATGACATATGTCATGTTTAATTAGGATTCACGTAATACGTTTATGTACAAAAACGTTATCTTTGTTGTTTAAATAGCCATAAACATGTTTTGACAACAATATTTAATAGGATTAGGTAAACCCTAATAAAAATAGTATAATATTTCATCAACAAAAAAATTTTCATTTAATGGTGCTTTTTTGTTGATGAAATATTATACTATTTTTATTAGGGTTTACCTAATCCTATTAAATATTGTTGTCAAAACATGTTTATGGCTATTTAAACAACAAAGATAACGTTTTTGTACATAAACGTATTACGTGTAATCCTCCTAATATACATATATTACATGTAATATATTTATGTTTTTCATTAAATAGTATATGAATATATATATATATATATATATATATATATATATATATATATATATATATATATATATATATATATATATATATATATATATATATATATATATATTATATGTTAAAACGTAAAAGTTCTTATAGTTGTTTATTAATTTTATGTAGATGGAAAAAAGCAATTCATTTATCATTGTAAATCCCACGAAGAAGCACTTCAATATATTAAAAAATATGAGTTAGCAACAACAACACGATTTGTGGTGTTTAAGGCGAATAAAAATTTTGGAGCAACTGGTGTGCTAGTTTTTTGATATAAAAATGTTCAAAATAATATATTTTAAAATATTTTAAGTCAGTTTATTTAAATTTTTTTTACACTTTAATAGATTAAAAAAGTTATGCTTTAGAGATTCTTACCAAGACTCATAATGTACTTTGGGATGATTTTGCTATTCCTTATTCTGGGATGCCTTTCATAATAGTTTCAAGTAAAGTTTTAGATTGTCATCATGGGTTCGATCGAAATATTTCATTAAAAAAAAAAATATCAACAAAAGAAAAGAAAAATTAACGTAATACATTACTTTTAAATCTTTGGTATCATTCTTTTCTTTAATAACTTTTAAAATCAAAACAAGTTTTGAAAAATATAATGTATAATCTACTTTAAATGTACTGTATAACTGTTTGGTTATAGATGGATGACCACTGCTTTCAAAAAAACTACGTTATTTTACAAGATACCAAAAAGTTTATGTGTCCTGCAAAAATCAATATGAGAGAAATATTGCAATTTCCTGATTTTAAGGTACAGGTTTAGTATATAAATTATTTATAAAATAATGATATGTTATATGTATTAAGTAATCCTAAAACAGTAAAATTGGATTCTCACTTTTTATATATTTAGATATCAGAGAGGTCTGTATGGCGTCAAAATAAAGCCTCAAAACTGTTGCGTGAAAAACTAAAAACCTCTGCATTGAATGAAATATTGCATATAAGAACAATTGTAGTTACTATTGATGATGTATCATGCCATGATAAACATCTTGTTGGACCAGTATAAAAATATAAAATAGTTTAATTCTAAATTGTAGATAATTATTCAACCAATATATATATATATTTTTTTAAGGCTGAACTGATAGCTCAAAGTATTGATCCTCTAATTTCCAAAAAAATAGAAGATTATGTTATGGAAGGAGTATTCAATGTAAGAGAGATGAAACGTCTTCTTCGGATTGCTGTCAATGACATTTTTGAAAAAGAAAATCTTCCTCCTCCAAATAACAGAAGGTTCTTCCCTCGTGTTAATACAATAAGGTCACATATCGTTAAAATCAAACAAAAGTTAAGGTAATTCAATAATTATTAGATTACCAGTTATAAAATAATTAATTTTAGTTTAATATAATATAATAATATAATATCATAATTTTAATATAAAGATAATTTTTAAATTTTTCATGTATTGCTTAATGTTGTAATTTTAAGCAAAAATGCAAATCTTTCATTTTTTTATGATCTTTTAGCGGCTCCAGGGTCAATTTGCGACTCAATTTGCAAATCAAGACCTGCTTCGATTCAAAAACCTTTGGCTGCTCCAGGGTCAATTTGCGATTCAATTTGCAAATCAAGACCTGCTTCTATTCGAAACTAAAAATGCTGATTTGCAGGGTCCAAATATATATATATATAGATATATATATATATATATATATATATATATATATATATATATATATATATATATATATATATATATATATATATATATATATATATATATATATATATATATATATATATATATATATATATATATATATATATATATATATATATATATATATATATATATATATATATATACAGTGCTCAAAGTGGAGAAAAAAAAGTAATGGGGTGGTATTCGGTAATTAATAAATACCATCCCGCCTAATCATTGTTATATATATAGATTTGTAAAAAGGTGGTAAGATTGTTTATACTTTATAAATAAGTGATGGGATGGTGTCCCGCTGCATCCCAACTCACTTCAAGCACTGTATATATATATATATATATATATATATATATATATATATATATATATATATATATATATATATATATATATATATATATATATATATATATATATATATATATACATACATATATATATATAATATATATTATATATATGCATGTGTATTATATATATTTTAACAATAACATACTTATCTTAAATTGCCTAGATATTCTTTGATTGATCAAGAGTGTCTACTAAAAAAGTGTGACGACTGGAAAAAATGCGATCCTTCCATAAACGTGTTTCTCCGACCGAAGTCCGAAACCATAAGCAATGTCAGTGAAACGTTTCTTTTTGTTTATCAGTCACTCTAGCAACAAGAACTTCTTCTACGTTATGGAAATGAAATAGTGCTTCTTGATGCTACCTATCGAACTACAAGGTATTCTCTTCCTTTATTTTTTTTAGTAGTGAAGACTAATGTCGATTACCAAGTTATAGCTACTTTTGTAATTGAAAACGAAACAAAGAAGTCTATCACAGAAGCATTAAATATAATAAAGCATTGGAACACATCATTTAACCCTGCTTTTTGTATGACTGATTATTGCAATGAAGAAATAGAATCCTTGCAATCTATTTTTCCAGGTAAAAGGTTTATATTTGTCCAGAATCTCTGTTCAAATTAATATTTTTTTAATAACTGCTTAAAAATTTTACTTAATAAAAATAAATTACAACTTATTGCCTAATAACTTTATGAATAGTGCTGATTATTCTTTAGCTTGTCGAGTTATCATATGCGATTTTCATAGAGAGCAGGCATGGGATCGCTGGCTTTCCAAAATCAAAAATGGCTGTTCTGAATTTAAAGGCAGCATAATTTCATTGTTGCGTTGTGTTGCCACAGCACAAACTGAAGATCAGGCAAAAGCTGCTATTGAGTCACTACATTCCTCAAACTTTTGGGTAGAAGAAAAATTTGATAAATTTAAGAAATATATTACAAATTATTGGTTAAGTATTAAAGAAGTAATTATGTTATTTACCTTACTATTAATAAAGCCTAATAAATCTCTCTTTATGATCTCGATTGCAATATATATGTCGATTGTAATGTCATAACTTAATGATAACATTATTTTAATGTTATGTTTATATTATTCATAATTTTTTTACTTTTTATCTGAGTCTTTATGCATTATTTTTTTTCACATTAATGTTTCTTTTCTTATGTAGACAATTTTAATTGATACACTTATTTTATTTTGCCTAGAAATGGATATGGGCTTATCGCCGTGATCGATTGTTAGTAAATTTAAATACTAACAATGGGATTGAACGACAAAACGAATCATTCAAATACTCTTTTCTTCAACGACATAAAAACTCTTCTATTACTGGCATGCTAACTGTGTTAATTGAAGAATTCTTTCCAGATAAATTAGAGCAGTAAGTATTTAATTGTCAATTATAACTGTTCTCAACTTCAATGCAATTGAAAAAATATATTTTTTTTGTTTATACACTTTAGTTATTCAGAGTCCAATTTCAAAATGAATTGTCAATACAGACGTTATAGTAACAACATCCCTGAATACTTACATAATAGGCCACATCATTTTGTTAAGCATTGTTTGCAGAAAATTGATTTGGCTAACAAAACTGACTTAGATGTAGTATTATTAAACGATCATGGATTGTTTAAAGTCAATAGCTTTTCAGATAAAAATAAAAACTACATTGTTTATTTTGGAGATAAAGATACAATGCCAAAATGTACCTGTGTTGCCTGGTCGCAATCAGCCTACCTGTGCAAGCATTTTTTCCTAATATTTAGAAAATATCCACAGGCTTGGTCTTGGCAATCATTATCAACTTTATATTGGGAATCCCCTTTTCTTAATATTGACATTAAAAATGACTTGATATTAAAGGAATCATTCATATACAAATGCAATCATGTAAAAAATAATATTAATGAAAATTATATTACTGACAATAATACTAACTCTATCCTTTCAACCCCTGATACAGTATCTTTAAAACCTTCTGATGAAATTAATTGTAAAAGGGCTTTTGCTGTTTCAGAAGTACGTGAAATGCTAGCAACAATTAAAACTCTGACATATGATTTTGATGAAGCATCTGAAGAAATTAGCGATTTACATAAAAAACTATCAGATATTCTTGAAACTCTATATCGAGCAAGAAAAAAAGAAAAAGCTCTACCTGTTAGGGATAAAAAAGCCAATGACTACATACCCAATAATCTATCAAAAGTAGTTGAAATACCTAGTCTTAAAAAAAAAAGTTTCTCACAGGTTAGGAAAAAAAAAGATTTATTGCTCTCATCATGTAGCATCAAAGCTGATTGTGCTGTTCAAGAACCACAAATACAAGAGTTTGTTATTACTGATGATATAATAGCAGGGCAATCAACTTTTATAACTGATTTGTTAGATTCAACAATTACAGAGTCCTTTTTAACTGATGGTGATAAACAGAAGGTAACATCAATTCCTATGTCTATAGCTAAAGATTTAGAAGATTTATCAAATATTGAAAATGTTTTATCTGGTGATGATAACATAAAAGTTACTTTAAGTCATACACTAGGAATTATAGATATAGAAGATATTTTAAGTAACAGAATGTTGTCTGATAGTGTTATTCAATATTTTCAAAATTTGATTAAAAAAGTTCATCCATCTGCAAATGGGTTGCAAGATCCAATACTTGGACAAAAACTTTTTTTTAAGGTTCAAGGTTCTCAACCATTTGTTCAGGTTTTGTTTAATGGACATCATCACTGGCTTGCTGTTAGCACGTATGGTTGCAAATATGGAGAAGTGTATGTACTTGACAGCAATTTTCAAGGATCTTTATCATTAGATACTCAGAGGCAAATATGTTATCTTTTAAGTTATAACAAGTCAGCAATTAAAGTAAATGTATTACCAGTTCATCAACAAGAAGGAAATGTTGATTGTGGTTTGTTTTCATTAGCTTTTGTAGAGTATATTTTATCGAACAATAAAAATCCAGTCGATGATGTTTGGTTCAACCAAAGAAAATTTAGATCTCATGTTCTTGAATGCCTGCAAAAAAATGTAATGAGACCTTTTCCACTTTCAAATTCTGCAAAACATACATGTAATGCAAAACAATTTTCTTTAAAGCTATACTGTTCTTGTAGAATGGTTTGGACACCATCAGATGGCACAATATATGGAAAGTTAGTTTTTTAAAATATATATGAGTGCATAAAATAATATATAAAGATATATAAATATATATGTATATATATGTATATATATATATATATATATATATATATATATATATATATATATATATATATATATATATATATATATATATATATATATATATATACAGAAGTTCTTTTCTAGGCAAATGGCTCAATGTTGGAATTGTCGAAATTGGTTTCATCGAGATTGTGAAAAAATTCAGCAGAGTTGTTTTGATAACAAAAATGAAATTTGGAAATGTCATGATTGCTACAGAGAATTTGCAAATAACTAATGACTTGGTAAATAAGATTATAGTTACACGAAACTTCTTTAAAGATCTTTACTAGAATTAGGTTGAGTTCTACACAAAATTTAATGTACTGATTAGTTATTATTAGGATTTTAAGTTATATTTAGACCATATTAAATTCTTACTATTACCTTTTTAAATTTTTAAATTTCAGCAAAGAAATCAAAGGCCATTTTCCAGTTCTGGGGGAGAAAAATAAACAAATGATAAATGATGCTACTTCAAAAAACGGTTATTTTCATAGCCACATTTGTTTAAAAACATTATAGCAGCTGAACATTTGTTAATTTCTAAAAGTGCTTAAGGATAGTAACATCAAAGACGTTAAGTTTAATTTTTTTATCAGTTAATAATGAGGTAAATTTTTATACATTTTATGTATATTAAATGATATGTTTTATTAAATGCTTTTCACAGCAAATACATTGATTGTCTTAAGAAGGCAAAAAGATAACGTTGTGTAAGTTTTTTATAAGGTTATAATTTTTTATTATATATTTGTAATATTTTCAGTAATACTGTTATTTTTTTATTTTTTTCCAAATTTATCTTTGTTAAACTAACTTTGACTTTCAATGCAACAAAGTATCCTGTGAATTCAACTCACTTTCCGTTAAATTTACGGTAAGTTTCATTCCTGTTGGGTAAAGTGACTAAATTTAAGTCAATTACCACGTTCCATTTTCAATATAAATTCTTGAAATGTAATACCTGTGGCATGTAAGATATTTATGTTAATAGGTTTTCATCATTTAATATAAATTTTAATTTAAATTAATATAAATCATTTAATATAAATATTTCTAACAGCGTATGATTGTCTTAAAGACCTATTTGTTAACATCTTTTTAGGAAAAATTGCAAAAACGTGGCTTCTTTTTTAGAAACAAAATTGTAAAGATGTGCCATAGTTAGGTCATTTTAATCTAAGTGGTTGTCCATTAATTACGTCAACAAATATTTGGCAAATTTTACCTCCCCCTCTCCCTCTTGTCAAACTTTCAGTGACCTCCCATAAAATTACGCCAACATTTGATAAAACCCCCTCCCCCTTCCAAAAAAAATAATACAAAACAAAAAATTATTTTTTTTAAATTAAATAGTTTACAACTGAAATAAAAAAATTGTTAAAAGTAAAATATTTAGAGAACAAAATGTAGAAGAAGTTAGGGTACAGTGGATCAAGGGGCACAGTGAATAAGAGGCATTTTCTCCAAGACTAGATTTTTGTTTATCTTGACAATGTAATTATTTCATGAGCTCATATATAAGCCACCTTTATTTATAGTTGTTTACACCGATTTTTGGTAGTAAATTTTTGTTTTTAGCTTACAAAAGTATATATTTTTACCCTCCTTATGTTTGTTATGGAGTTCACGGTTGATATAATTTTAAAAGTTGATGTTTTTCATTCGAAATATTGATAATTGTGCTTCCTTTTATTAGTTTAGCTTTTCCTTTAAACTTTTCTTTCCTTAAACACTTATGTCCCAAGAAAATAGACTTTAACTCAATTTGTTATGGAGGGGCACAGTAAATTGGGGTACAATGAATAGGTTGATTCGCTGTGCCAAATCAATAATCCTAAAGATTAAATTTATGCATTTTCAACAAACAAACAACATGAAAACAAATTAAAATGAAGGGAGAACTCCTTTCTACAGTTATTTTAAATAATTAAAAAGCGGCATTAATTCCATTTTTATTAGAATCTGATATAAAAAATTCAGGCTAGATGGTTGGAAACGGACAACATTTTCTTTTTTTCTTAAAGAAAAAGATAAAACCACTTCACGCCTCCACGCAGCTGATCAAAGTTGTCATTAAAAAAGTAAATAATTGTTTAGAAAAAGTAAATAATTTTTTAGCAAAAAAAAACATAAATTTTAACTTTTATATTTTATCAAACCAGTCAATCAAAACAAAACAATCAAAAGAATATTATTCAAGGTAGCAGAATATCATTTAAAATATTTTATAAAATTGCGTTTCTTGCCCTAAAAAGTGCGGAAAAGGTAACTTTTTTGAGTAAGAAATAATAGCTCACTTGAATGTGACTTTCATTCACTTCTGTATGTTATGTAAAAATTGAAATTCGTAAGGCTAAAATTCAACCCTTCGCCTTTTAACCCAACATAGGCTTTGATTCCGTTCGGACCCGCCCAATAACTACTCCCCAACCGCCCAAAAATTAATTTTTCCAATTTAAAAATGTCTTTATTGGTGATATTTTCTCTCTTTCTTACATAAAAATGACTGACATTTTAAATTCTGCATTATTTTATCGAAATTTATATTTTATGATTCAACACCTATAAAATGTTAAAAAATATCTTTTAAATCAATATAACTTAAAATCTTCCACAGTTTAAATAAAGGGTTAAATTCGCGTGAACTTCCTTTAAATGTTCTTTTGCAGTGCTCTGTGAATAATGCTTTGTGGGGGCAAAAAAAAAAAAAAAAATCAATATACTAGTATATTGATATTATCGATATGCTTGTTTATTGATTTAATTCACATTACAAAAAAAAACATGTGTTTTCTGCTATAAATACTCTTCTCATAGCAAACCCTTACTTTACGTTGAATCTTCTGTAGACACCACATTTAGAAGTGCATGTAAATATTTTTGGAACGTAGTAGTGAAAAGTAGGTTATCTGCGTCCAATAAATTTTGTAGTATTTAGCAATCCAAAGATGTTTTGAGCAAATTGTAATACAAAAAAAAAATTATATATGTATATTATATGAAATTTTTTAAATTCGCGTGAACTTCCTTTAAATGTTCTTTTGCAGTGCTCTGTGAATGATGCTTTGTGGGGGCAAAAAAAAAAAAAATCAATATACTAGTATATTGATATTATCGATATGCTTGTTTATTGATTTAATTCACATTACAAAAAAAAACATGTGTTTTCTGCTATAAATACTCTTCTCATAGCAAACCCTTACTTTACGTTGAATCTTCTGTAGACACCACATTTAGAAGTGCATGTAAATATTTTTGGAACGTAGTAGTGAAAAGTAGGTTATCTGCGTCCAATAAATTTTGTAGTATTTAGCAATCCAAAGATGTTTTGAGCAAATTGTAATACAAAAAAAAAATTATATATGTATATTATATGAAATTTTTTTTCGTCTGAGAAATTGATAAAAACTCCTATGTCGTGATATAAAAACTATGCTACACAAATTAGTGGACGCGAATAGCCTACTTTAGTTCCAAAAAAATTTACATGGACTTCTAAATCTGGCATCTACAGGAAATTCAGCGTAATATAAAGGTTTGCAATAATAGCATTATCATTTGTAGAAAATGCGTGTTTTTTTTTTTTGTATAAGCATGTTGTTAAAAAAAAGATATGAATATATAAACATCATCCTGAACAAGTTAAGTTACTTCTAAATACAGATTTTTACAGATGAATATGTAAACATCTTCCTGAACAAGTTAAGATACTTCTAAATACAGATTTTTTTGGGCATTTCCATTATTTTTGGAAATCTCAAACGTGCATAAAAACCATTTAATGAAGTTATTGTATCGCAAACAAAGATTTTTATGCATAAATGTAAATCTATATTATGCAATAAAAAAGTTTTCTTCACCCAAACAAAATATTTTGGCGAAAAAGATATAATTACGTGATTACAGTTTAATTTCTTGATAAACATTGTATCAAACTTAAAAAGATTACATAAGCCTCTATATAAAGTTTAGACCCATGACTCATTTAAAAAAGAAATCTATCTTTACTTTTAAGAACTCTGTTATTTTACGTACTATTTGGAGTTTATGTAGATTTTTCGTAATCAACAAAAACTCCCTTGGAATAATCATGTACAAAAATATATAAAAAGCAAAATAACGACATATTTACACTAAACGCTATTAAACTATAATAGCGTTTACAAATTAGCTATTAACAACTTCATTAAAACATTGAAACCCAGATAAGTCTTGCCAATATCACGCGTTTTCCATGAAACAGTAAATGCTATATTCGACACCACCATCCGCCTTAAAAATACTTTAGGGAACTTAATAAAAATGTCTGCACTAAACATTCATTAACGGATGGGTAATTACGGTTCATTAACGGATGGTCCTATTGCAACAACAAAAAAACACCACACGCTACTAATTAAAAGATAAGTAGTATAGCGTGGCTCTTTTTGAAAAAAATTATTATTAATATCTTAAAAACGTCATTTAATTGTTTTTTATTATTATTTATTAAAACTCATGTCTAAATATCCATATAAATATTTATTTCAAACATGATATTAATATTTGTTTTAAAAAATCTACAAATTTTTTGTTGAGGATCGTTGTCACCATCCTCTTCAATTCTTCTAACTATTGTTATTTTTCTCTTCATTGATTGAAACATCAGTCATTTACATACCTCACCACATTTGACCACCATAGCGATCTCTTGCCTTTTTTTTTTCGCATCGTTGATCTTTTTTATATTATTAATATATATATATATATTAATAATATAAATAAATATAAATAAATTGACGCCAAAGCTCGTTATTCTCAGGTCATAAAATCTCGTATTTCAAACGTTCAACAATTTTCGAACAAGTTGCAATCTTTCAAGTTGTCTGTCACTCATTATCTTGCTCTACCAACTTTATCTTTTTACTTCCAGTAACTTTAAACTTTTATAGTGGTTGCTTGCAGCCTTGAAAAAAAAAAAGAAAAATTAACTTAAACTCATTCTTATGTTACTCATCATTACATTCTGTCTCATCCTTTAACTGTGACTGTTCCTAAGTGCTCCAAAAGTTCTTATTTGCCTAGTTTTTTTACTCAAAAATATGTTTTTTATAATTCTCTCCATCCATCTTGTTTTCCTGATTCATATAATTTGCAATCTGCTAATCAAGTCATCTGTTAGTCATTATCTTTCTTCATAAACTTTATCTTGGCTCTTCCAGTAACTTCCAACTTGTTAAAATCTATATATACTTTGAATATTTTAGAAGTATATATATAAGTATATAGATTTTTTTTTGTTACTTATTGTTTTGCTTAAAATCAAAATTTTTGTTATTGTTGTTAAACCAATCACTGCGAGTGATTGCTTTAACAACAATAACAATAATCTGCTTATACTCATAGTGCTTATAGTTCGACTGACTGCTAATTGTACAAAAATGTTAAGAGTAGATTTGAATCAAACATTTTTGAGCAGTTTTTCGAAGTTAAAACTTATGTTTGCCATGACTTCCAGTCCTGTTGATATTTTTCAGCAGTTCAAGTGCCAGTAATTTGCATCAGATCTGAGACATAGATATCCCATCTCCAAACTTTATTTATAAATATTTTATCTCATTCATATTGTATTCTTTTGTCAAAAGATGTTCCTTTTGGCAATCAAACACATCATAGCTACAAAGCCGGCGCAAAGGAGGGTGTGTGTGCGTGGGGGGGGGAGGGGTGTAACACTTGACATTGACATTGACAAGTGTCAATGATTTTTAGCGGGCATATTTGACATCAATGATTTTTAGTTGGCAAATTACTTTTCGACTAGTCTGCAAATGTCAACCCTTTAGATATAGGTTAGTCAGTAGTTAAGACAGTTAGTCGGCAAATGTCATGGCAGACAGAAAAATTTGCAAAAATGAGGACCTATTTTTTTTTTTTAGTCGGGGCAAAAGTGATAATGGCATCCCCCCATGTGACACCTACTCACGCCGGCCCTACATAGCTATACTCACATAATCAGAGTGTAAACATCATAACTGCAGAAAAGACATGAAAAACTTAATTGCTGCAATTATTATAATTATAATATATCCCAATCAACAGGATCACATATAATCTTTAACTGTCGTTATTCAAGATTAGTCAAATTATAATGGATTGAAGTCAATTCATGCTATGAATGCATACATTTTGCATGTATTCATTCATAAAATGAAGGAAAACTGTCCTGCCATAATAATTAAAATAAAAGCCACTAAAAGTTTTAGTCTAAAACATAAAAAATCATAAATTATGATAAATCAATAAACAACATCAGATAAAATAAAAATAAACAACATCAGATAAAATAAAAATATTCTTTGCAATTAGACTAAAATATAGCACAAATATTAAAATAAAAAAGAAATTAGTTAGCATTTATTTAATAAATTGAATTTATTAAAGAGGAACACAAAAACAAGAAAATTAATAACTAAAGACTTAAAAATGCATAAAGCTGTTTTAAAAATTATTTTTTGAAATTATAGCAAAACTATGAGTTAATAAACGTACATTACATACATTTAACAATGCTTTTAAACACTTTTTTCACTTAAACTCTAAAAGTGTAGGAAAAAAAAGTTTTCTTAGAAACAACACATTTCATTGACAAAATTAAAAATTACCTTAAGTGCAAACAGCAAAATTTTGGAGTTTTGAGCTTTCTTGACAGTTTATTGCTTTTTTAACTATACGCTTTGAATCTTTGGTTTTTGTAAACATGCTATAGATGGATGGTATATTCCTGATAACACAGATTTGACAATTTTTGTAGCATACACATTTTTTCCTTTCTGTAAGGTGTTGAGTTTTATTTTTAAAAAGGGGAGCAGAAAGAGAGATCCAAGGTTTTTGACAAACAATGCGTACAAATTGCGACTGTATTACATAAAACCTCTCTAGTTGTGACTTGGATTTTCATTAAAATACAATGTTTTGATTGAAATACATTTATTGAAGATTTTCACATCAGTTACAATGATATTAAACAAAAGAAACCCTAACTTTACTGAATAAACTGGAAGGATAAGGTCCTTATTGCTTCTGGATTTCTATTATTATTTAAATCCAGAAAAATCCTGAAGCAACAATAGTTAAAGCCAATAACGAAATTTGAGCCATACAATACTTTAAATATATTATTATAAAAACTATTACAATATAATATAGACTATGTTGTAATGTTTTTATAATAACATATTTAAAGTATAGTATAGCTCAAATTTTGTTATTGGCTTTTATTATTGTTGCTTCTGACTATATACTAGTATAGACTATATTATAGTCTATACTATAAAATTGATAGATAATTATAGATAAAATAGATATTATAAAATAGATATTAACATATTAAATTCAACATAGAATAAAAATGGAAAAAGTGACGGTACTAGCTTTTTTAAAAAAAACGTTATTAGTACTTGTAACTTAAATTTATAAAACATCCCTATGACTTAGTACGTAGAGTCCGCTAAAGCGACAATATTTAAAAATAAAAAATAATCCGGTATCCGAAAAATACGGCCTAATTCTGAAAGATGTTAAAGTCTGCTAACCCAATAAAACATGCACTTTAGATTTGCAGACATTTTTAGTTACCTAAAATACCAAATATATCCAAAAGAAGTTTTAAATAAAGGCGATAAAGCCAGTTTTAGAAGACAAACTAAGCCATTTATAGTTAATAATAATGAGTTATATCATTTAAATAAAGCTGCAAAGGTATGCTATTATTTCAAAATGTTTTAATAGTTTTGCCATTTTGCAACTAGAATCTAGTCACCAAATAAACACGAATATTTACAAATAATTTATTTAATAAATAATGAAAATTAATTTAGTTTTGATTCTCATTATATTGATGGTTTACAGCTTCTTTTTTTTATAGAGAAAAGTTATTTGGAGTAGAGATGAACAACAAAACATAATAAAGTTTGTTCATGAAGGAAACGATGTCTCTGTTGAGTCTAAAGCTTTATCTGGTCATACAGGTATTAATAACACAACCTATCACATTCAAAGTAGATTTTTCTGGTATGGAATGATAAAAGATATTACAACTTATGTTTCCAAATGTGACCAATGCCAAAAGTCAAAGAACAGAAAACTTCGGTCGAAACCATTGCTTCAAAATATTTCAATTCCTTAAGGCAATATGAAGCAGGTAGGAATCGATTTAACACAGCTACCAGAAGTTAACGGTTGCAAATATCTGGTTGTATTAATCGACTACTTCAGTAAATGGGTTGAAGCAGAAGCACTTACCGATAAAACTGCTAAAGCTGTGGCTTTTTTTTTGTATAAACAGATTTGTCGACATGGCTGTTTTGAAATTCAAATAAATGACCAAGGTCGTGAGTTTGTAAATGAAATTTCTAAAGAACTTTACTCAAAAACAGGAACAATTCAAAGAATTACAAGTGCATATCATCCTCAAGCTAATGGATTAGTAGAGAGACAAAATCAAACAATTAAACGTATATTAGTAAAAGTGCTTGATGAGGCTGCTTTGGAATGGCCATACATTATTGATAGTGTTTTGTTTTCTTTAAGAGTTAGAAAGCACAAATCTACTGGGTTTTCACCGTTTGCATTGCTTTACCAAAGGGAAGCAGTTCTTCCTATTGATATAGATTGCAATTTAATTGACTTTAATGATAGTAACGCTCTTAGCAATGATAATTTCTCTAACAAAAAAATAGTTTCAGATACCTTTCATGCAATTAATAAAATGAAGAATAAAATTTTTGACGATGCTTATAAAAATATTGAAAAATCTCAAAAAAGACAAAAACATGATTACGACAAGAGAATTGCACCAAATAATGAAATTAGCATAAATAAAAAAGTGTTACTAAGAAATAGCAGACGTGATGATAGAAAAGGTGGTAAAATTGTAAAGCCTTGGACTGGACCATACATTGTAACTTCTATTTCTAGCACAAATAACTGCACTTTGAAAAATCTAATAGGTTAAATTTTGAAAACAAAGTACAACTTGACAAAGTCATGTTTATATAATTAAAATATAACTAATGATGAACAAGAAATCACATTTGATGAAATTAATATGCAAATTTCTAATGATAAGATCGGAAAATATGCAACTATTGAAATGAGAACTTCTATTTCTGAAAAATTTGGAATTGGTATTACCAAAAATATTTTTATTGCAGATATTAATCTACTTTCACGTCCGAAACAAATTCACAAAACCATAGGCGATGGTAATTGCTTTTTTAGGGCAATATCGTATATCATTACAGGCAGTGAATGCAGTTATGAAATTATAAGAGAAAAAGTTGTTAAACATATGTGTACTCATATTAATAATGAAATGACTTTATATATGAATCAATCAATAATAACGTATCTAAATGAAAGTGGTATGAGTGATAACACAACTTGGGCAACTGATGCAGAAATAATTGGGTGTGCCTCGTTCATGGGTATTGATATAAAAGTATATAGCAAATATGGAGAGAAGTTGAAATGGCTGACTTACCCATGTAGTTTAACACTTACACAGCTTAGTGAACATGCTATATTCCTTGACAATTCAACTGCAAGTCACTTTAATGTTGTACTGTTGTAAAATATTATCAAAAAAAAAATAATTTATAAATTATCTTCTTTTCATAATTTTTAGACATTTTTTAAATATATTTTTATTTTAAGTCTGTAAACAAATGTTTTAAAAACGTAAAAATAAGCGAATTTACAACGGTATGTAGGAGAAGGAATAAAAATGTTTGTCTTTTTAAATTTGGTGGCAATACTTTTTCATATGCCTGACTGATTCCACATTAGTAAAGCGAAAGCAAAGAATCCAGAAATAAACCTATATAACAATATGTTTAATTAAAAAAAAAATCTTAACCCTATCTGATACATGGGGTAACCTACGATAAATTTTTTTTTTTTTTTGCAGATGTGAATTGTTAAATAAAAAAAGTCAGAAAGAAATAAAAAGCTGCGATTTTCAGATTCTGCAGGTTAGCAAGGTAAACTTGTTGTTTAGAAAACTCCTTTTCTAACAAGTTTGCAACAAGTACCATAGCCTAATAGTAAAACAAAACAATTTTGGATATTCCCCTTCATTTTTTAATAAAACAAGTACACATTTTGATCAAACAAGTACTTGCATATTCTATGATCTTTAAGTTTAAAAAAGATTATCTGTAAAATTTATACTTTCACCGTTTATTTAAAATAATATAAGAAATTTTACTCCCACTAAAATGTAGAAAATAAATTAAGTTAAAAAAGTTTATTAAAAGCTTAACTTTTATAAAATATATTAATTAAGCACTATATTAACATAACGGTAAAAATATCTAATGAGAGTAAAAATCTCATAAAGGGAGTAAAAATTTCATACGCATTTTTTACTCCGCGGCACAAATTTCATATAAAATTTTTTTAGGGGAGTAAAAAAATAATGGGAGTAAAAATCTCATACTACACCGGGAATCAAGCACCGGTATCCGTTTCTGCATTTAACAGCATAAACCGCTCGGCCAAGCGAGCACTTGGTAACGTATAATTTAACTTTATTAAAACTAATATTTGCATATATATTTGAAGACGCTTTTTAAATTTGGATCTTGTGCAGCAAACAAAGAGCTTTTGGGTTTTATAAAGTATCTAAGGTACCTCCTTAGATACTTTATAAAACCCAACTTTTTTTTTTTTCCATAAACTTTTTTATTGAAAAAAAAAGTTTAGGGGGAAGGGAGTATTTCAAAAACGTACGTACTTTTTAGGTGGGGTGCAGGGTTGCCAGGTTTTTATTGACAACAAGCCAAAAATATATAAAAAATTAACCAGAAATAAACCAGAACCAAAAAAGAAATTAAGTAAAGTAGAACTATTTTATTAAAAAAATTATTTTGTTAAGTGTAAATCTTTAATACAGATAATAAAGTTTCACCACTACGTGAAGGTCGTCTTCATTTTCGCGTGCTTTTGTTGCGTAAACTTCATTTCCAACCTTTAAAATCATTGATTCGGAAATGTTAAAGTTTTTACAACAAATCTTTTGGCTCATTAAATAAGATTTTATTTGAATGACTGCATCCAACACTTGATTTGACATTCTGTTTCTCTGTTTGCTTTTCACATAGGTGACCTGTAAAAAGACTCTCTCAACAAAACAGTTAGAAATAGGAACACACAGAAAAGCAAGGCAGTAGTCGGAAATGTCGCGAAAAGCGGGTTGTCCAAAAGTGTCGACATAGTTCCTTAAAGCTATCCAGAATTCAGCAGTATTTTTAGGAACTTCTTTTTCTTTAAAAATGGCAGACTCAGTCCATTCAACTTACTCACTTTTCTGTATTGGTTTTCAATTTCTTGACTTTTTGTACCCATTAGGTGGGGAAAAGGTAGCTTTGAAAATGGAACCTTCTCAACAAAGAACTTTCATTGAAGACAGATTTGACAAGCCGTGAAAAATTGATCTATTCTCTGGTAGTCTTTTTTCAAGCTTGGTTATAGCCTTTTGAAGAAAATCATGACACCGAATTTTTACAATTTTGACCAATTCTTCAGCATTCAGTTTTGCATTTGGAGGTTGCATTTGGAGACTCCAAAATCAACACACTGTAGAGGAAGTACAAAGCCCTTGGTATCAAAAACACGCTGCTTTAAGCTTTTGAGATGCATATTTAGCTCACTCATTAGATCTTCTGGATCAACATTTGACCCTTGAAAGAGAGAGTTTAGACGCTCAAACTCTTGAATGACTGGAGAGAGAAAAACAACATAGAGGTAAAGGGTTCTGTCTTGGAACATTTTGCTTATTGAAGAGATTTTGTAATGGACATCAGAGTTTGCATTCATTTCAGCACAAATAAAGAATACTTTTAGTTCTTGCCAATTTACAAGCAAGTTATAAAAACACTTTCCTCGAACCAACCAACGAGTTGCAGAAAACTTTTAGGGGATGGGGTTCCCACGCGTTCATTGTTTGGATTCATGAGTTAAAATAGTTTTTCATATTCGTTTCGACGAAGAATGCTCTTGTTAAAAAACCGGGGTACCTTGCTCAGAAGAAAACCGACTGGAGATGGAATTGTATTAAAAACCACAAGGTTTAGTGAGTGAAAAATGCACCTCATCATAATATAGTTAGGCGGTTTAGTTAGTACACGAGACCAGACTGAATTATGTATGCCAATAACGTTTGAAGCACCATCTGAGCCGTATCCAATGTATTTTTTAAAAGTAAATACAATAGAGTGGAGTTAATAATTCGAAGCATTAAAGAGATCTTCGCCAGTTGTTGAAATCACTTCAATGAGTCCAAGAAAGTAATCGACAATCTGTTTCTCTTTTTCTGAAAAATATCTCACTCATATTGCAAGGTGCAATATGCGTGAACTCACATCCGTTGATTCATCAATGAGAATGGAAAACGGTTTTGATTTGGTTTCTTTAGATATTTCTTCTTCTAGAGTCGATGAGATGACATTCTGATTTACTTTAGTGCACTTAGTGCCGTGGAGTTTTAGATGTTTCAGGGAAATGTCTACACCAAACTTTATAGAAATAATTTTCACACAAATAGTCAGCGGTTGAAATTACTGAGTGACAGCAGATACACATAGCCAGCTGATGTCTGCTTTTTTGTTTGCACCTCAAATTTTTACTTGACCCGGAAAATCTTCTTTTGAAATGGATTCAAGGTTGTTTCTCTTTTAATGTGTGAAACTGCTTTTTGATGTTGCTCTAGGCTATCTTTGTGTGGACGTAGATTAGTGCGGCAAAGGCGACAAATAGCTTTTTCAGATGCATCAGAGCTTTTTTTTACCCAGGTAAATTCTTTTTCTCACTCACTTTGATAACTACGAGAGTTTTCATATAATTTTTTGTTTGGCATAGTCAATTTAAAGATGTTAATCTAAAACAAAAAATCAAGTATAAGCTACAGATTATTAAACTTAATAACCAATAGGTCTGATCAATTTTAAAATTAGATATTTTAAGAAGAAAACAAAAATTAATTAGTTGTTATTTGAATATATTCAAATAACAACTAATTTAGCACGAATTATCAAGAAGAATCAAAAATAAATTAGTTGTTATTTGAATATATTCAAATAACAACTAATTTATTTTTGCTTTCTTCTTAAAATATCTAATTTTAAAATTGATCAGACCTATTGGTTATTAAGTTTAATAATCTGTAGCTTATACTTGATTTTTTGTTTTAAAGTGAAATACTTTACTTAAGAGTCATTTTTTGTAAGAATCAGGCAGTCAATGGAAGTGACCTCTTCCAAATTGCTTGAATTTTTTTATATATTGATCAGAATATAGAGAAAACCTGTTCGGGAAAAAAAAATTTTTAAAAATGTTTCGTTCACTCGGAATCTGGGCTTAAATTTTTGAGACTTTTTTAAAAATTTTTAGAAATTTAGTTTTTGCCACCTTTGAACTCATTTTTTTGGCAAGTCAAAAAGTTGCACATAGCTTTTGTAGTTAATATCAGACGTAACCCAAAAGCTCTCTCCAAAAAATATAAAATAGTTGCGTGACACTGGGCGGTTGGCTAATTATCATAGTTCAAAAGTACAAAATCAATCAGTTTTGTCAATTTTTAATCGGAGTTAATTCTAGCGGCGAAGTGTTGCACACAATTTTTCTTTTAGGATTTGAAATTATCAAAGGTATTGAGTCTAAAGATGCAAAGAAAGTTATGTGATACCTAAGGCTTATTAATATATTAAGGCTTGAAATTGGAAAAAAATGTTAGAGTATACTTACAAAATAAGCTATTACGGCAGAGGCGCTAAGTTTTGTAAAAATATAATAATGTTAAATGGTCAATATAAGATGACCCTAACATAGTTTAAAAAAAAACTCATGTAATCTTTAGATATTAAGTTAAAAATAAAGGTACAAATTGTTAAAAATGATTAAGTACGAAGAGATATTTTTTTGGACACACAGATGAGGTTTTTGCTCACAATAAAATTTCTATCATCCAAAATTAGCAATTAGCATTACACAAAACATTGCACGTAATGTTAAGAAAAAATTTAAGCGTTTCTGACTATGATATAGAAATCATAACAATTGAAATAAATAATAAAAAAAAAACAATACATGATCAGAAGTGAATTATTTAAATTTACGTCATAACCAAATAACTTGTGGTGATCGAATGGAAGAAGATTCTTCTTGATAATTCGTGCTGATACCACGACTGTGGAGAAACAAGTTAGTGGGCGGTTGTTTACTTTACCATAAAAATGTCTTAACTTTATTTTAACGATCTTTAAAATTTGCATAAATGGAGTAGATATTTTATCATTGCTATTGAGAAATAGGTACTGCATAAATAGAACTTGTTTTTAGTTGAGTATGGAACAAAACAAATATTTTTATGAAAACTGTTGTTGCTTTTCAAAAGAAAATTGTGGATCATTCAAAAAACATAAAATTATAAACAAAATGTTCTACATTCATCAGCTGGGAGATGTTGATGTTAAGAAACACCTCATCAACTTAAAGGTAATTATGTATTTTAAATTTACCCAGACTGTAATATAATTTTTATAATTAAATACTTTATAACTTCTCTGCAATAAGATTTTGAGACAAAGTTCTTTAAACAAAAAAAAATAGCTCTTTTAATTAATTCCTCACTCTTTTAATAAATAATCACTAAATCAATCGCACTCTTGCAATATTGTTTTTTAACAATAACAACAATGTATTTCAAACTTGTAAACATTTTTCGTGAAGAGTCAGATTATAAACAATGCTTTAAATGACACACTTAATAATTGTTTAAAAAATTGTTTTTAGGTCATGCGATTAAACGATAATAATATTTGGGAAGAAAATGGACTTATTGCAAATAGACTTAAAAGAAATCTTGAAAAGGATGAACAAATATGTGCTTTTCACCGGTACACGTTTGGTATTGCATGGAGTCCTCCAAAAACATGCTTTCATCCTCACCATCTAAATATAAAAGGAAAAAAATCTCCCGCTTTAAGGGCGTCACCAATACATGTCGTCATATCAATGTCAAAGCGATACAATGAAGTATTTTCAGTTGGTGCAATGCTGTGTTTTACCCATTTAAAGCAAGAAACTGCTTTATCTAGAGTCAACGAAAACACCAATTTATGTACAGAAACACAAACACAACAAGAACAAACATATATGACACCTGCTACTCCAGATGAAGAATTTGATCCCGGTAAAATTAATGTTTCACAGGAGACTTTGGACGAATCTCTAAGAAGCCGTGAGAGTGTAACTGAGGTTCTTAATGCAAGTCCAATAAAATTTAGATTAAAAAGGAAGTTCGAATATCTGGAAGATACTACTAAAGATAAGTTAAAACGCAAGTATGTTCGCCTAGATAACTTATTAAAGAAAAAATTTGCGGAAGCTGTTGCTCCTGGAAAAGAGGAAATACTTAGATTTTCTTAACAGTAAAAATGTTGATGAAATAAATAGCCGTCTCCCAATTGAAATTATTCGTGCTCAGAAAGTATATAAGCAAAGTGATTCTATGGGAAAGTTAGTTATCCTCTCATTATTAGACCATACCAAGTATACCAAAAAGTTTATAATAAACACATTTGAGTGTACCAAACATCGTATAGAAACAGGAAGAAAATGGCATGCATCTCATAAAGGGTTGGCATTTCCAGAGAAGAAAGTATTCGTCCGATCTAGTCTTGATCAAACAAAGTGTGAACATTTCTTAGACTTTATATTTACAAGCGGTATTTTGCATGATGTTGCTTATGGAATAACCAAATTAAAATACGACAGCGGTGAAGAACAAAAGATAGTGCATGCAATACTGACGACAAAATATAGACACGCTATCATGTTCTATCGAAAAAGTTGTAGTGAAAACAATTATATACCATTATCTGATTCAAGTTTGTGGAAAGTATTGCATGCAATAAAACCTTCAAGTCGAAAAAGCTTAGCTGGATTAGATGATGTTACTGCTTCAGGCATGAATGGTTTTCAAACATTACAAAAATTGGTACAAAGATTTAGTTCTAAATCTCTCGAAGCTGCCCTTGAAAAAGGAAAAAGGTATTTGAAAACAAGTTATCAAACCAATTGTAGTGTCAATGACTCAAACATTTCTTCTCATAGCTCAAAACATGCCTTATCAGATCCATCTGAAAAAAATCTTCAATCCAACACAGAGATATCAAAAGTGGTATGTGCCGATTGCTATGATTTGTGCAAAGCTATCGAGATGATCTAAGAACTAACAATTCAAAATTCTGACGATGCTGATTTTATTTATGATTTGGAAATTGCTGTAAAGGATGTATTCAACTACATAAAACACCTGATGAGAGATTCTCAACAGAAAAAGGCAAAAATCGAAGCTTTTAAGCAATTAAACAATGAAACTGCTTTCTGGCTTAAAGATTTTTGTCAAAAATTCTTCCGGTTCAATACAGAGAGGGCCAAAGAGAGTATTTTGGCAAGAAAGGAATGAGTTTATATGATGATATATTCTTCATAAAAATAGCAGGAAAGTTATTCAAACGTGTTTACTTTACTTCAATGTATAGGTGTGATCAGGGAATAGGTGATGTTGTTTCGTTAGCCACTGCAGTTTTAGACTAATTCAGAATTGATCAACCGCATATCAAGAAAATGTTTACCAAATCTGATAATGCCGGCTGCTATCAGGGAAATCTTTCAGCTGAAGCAATCTACAATGTATGCAAAGAGAGAGATATAAAGTTGCTGAGATATGATTATAATGAACCCTGTTGTGGAAAAGATAAATGTGACAGGGAGAGAGCAGTTGTAAAGACAATTTTAAGGAGTTACGTTGACTCTGGTAATAACCTTTTGACTGCTGAAGATATACACAAGGCTATGCATTATAGTTTTATTAAATTTTGTACACGGACAGGGTCCGTGTACTGGTTGGAACACTTTGAGCCGTAATAGCTTGAGGGAAATAAAGAAAATTAAATTAGTAAGTTTAAGTGTTAGCATCAGATTATCAAAATTGGACACATGTCCAGTACAAAATTATAGTTTCAGTAGATGAAGAAGGAACACAATAAAAATCTATACTGGCAAAGGTAAGAACTAACTAATCAAAATATAAAACTATATTACTAAGCTGACTAACGTATAAATAACATATACAAAATTAGATTTACGAGTAATTTAAAACCGGGGTAGAGTTTGAGTTTAAGTAATCTAGCAACTAGGAATTTGTCATTTTATTTACGACTCATCCACAATATTCTCGCCCCAAGACTTTTGCTTTTGATCACAATTTCAGGTTTAAAAGTCTAGCCAATATGAGTCTGTCGTTTTATATAGAATTTTAGCAAAGCAGTCTCGTCTTAATTTGTTCACTTTTATTATCACTTTGCTGAGGTTAGGTTCTCTAGCCAATAGGAAATTGTCGTTTTATATCTTTACATGTTGATCTTACCTAAGTTATTTCACTTCTATTACCACAGTTATTATCACAGTTTTATTCATAAGTGATCTAGCCAATAGGAATTTGTTGTTTTATATAGGATTCCCATACGGTAGTCTCGCCTAAGTTAATACACCTTTAATAATACATCTCTGAGGTTAAGTCATCTAGCCAATAGGAATTTGTCGTTTTATCTAGAATTTTAACAGAGTAGTCTATTCTAAGTTATTTAACTTTCAAAATCATATTTTTGAGGTCAGGTTATCTAGCCAACAGGAATTTGTCGTTTTATTAAAGATGTCACCTTCTTGTCCCCATGATTTTAGGTTCTAGAAATTGGCCAATAGTAATCTGTCGTTTTATATAAGATCATTACAAAATGGTCTTGCCTAACTTATTTCACTTTTATCATCACAGTTTTAATCTCAAGAATTCTAGCGAATAGGAATTTGTTGTTTTATATAGGGTTCTTACACGGTAGACTCGCCCAAGTTAATTCACTTTCAATAACATATCTCTGAGGTTAAGTCATCCAGCCAATAGGAATTTGTCGTTTTATTTACGCCCTATCCCACAGTATTCACGCCAAGAAAATTTTGCATCACGATTTCAGGTTTGGAAGTCTGGCCAATATAAGTTTAGCCATAATGAAAGTGGTCTTGCCTAAATTATTTCACATTTCAGTATCACTTTTTTGAGATTAGGTTATCTAGCCAATAGGAATTTGTCGTTTTATATAAGATCTTTAAAAAGTGGTCTCGCCTAAGTTATTTCACTTTTATCATCACAGCTTTAATTTTAAGTAATCTAGCCAATAAGAATTTGTCGTTTTTTTATTAGAGTCTTACACGGTAGTCTCGCCTAAGTTAGTTCACTTTCAAAAACATATCTCCGAGGTTAAGTCATCTAGCCAATAGGAATTTGTCGTTTTATATAAGATCTTTAAAAAGTGGTCTCGCCTAAGTTATTTCACTTTTATCATCACAGCTTTAATTTTAAGTAATCTAGCCAATAGGAATTTGTCGTTTTTTTATTAGAGTCTTACACGGTAGTCTCGCCTAAGTCAGTTCACTTTCAAAAACATATCTCCGAGGCTAAGCCATCTAGCCAATAGGACTTTGTCGTTTTATATAAGATCTTCAAAAAGTGGTCAAGCCTAAGTTATTTCACTTTTATCATCACAGCTTTAATTTTAAGTAATCTAGCCAATAAGAGTTTGTCGTTTTTTTATTAGAGTCTTTCACGGTAGTCTCGCCTAAGTTAGTTCACTTTCAAAAACATATCTCTGAGGTTAAGTCATCTAGCCAATAGGAATTTGTCGTTTTATATAAGATCTTCAAAAAGTGGTCACGCCTAAGTTATTTCACTTTTATCATCACAGCTTTAATTTTAAGTAATCTAGCCAATAGGAATTTGTCGTTTTTTTATAAGAGTCTCACACGGTAGTCTCGCCTAAGTTAGTTCACTTTCAAAAACATATCTCTGAGGTTAAGTCATCAAGCCAATAGGAATTTGTCGTTTTATATAAGATCTTTAAAAAGTGGTCTCGCCTAAGTTATTTCACTTTTATCATCACAGCTTTAATTTTAAGTAATCTAGCCAATAGGAATTTGTCGTTTTTTTATAAGAGTCTTACACGGTAGTCTCGCCTAAGTTAGTTCACTTTCAAAAACATATCTCCGAGGTTAAGTCATCTAGCCAATAGGAATTTGTCGTTTTATATAAGATCTTTAAAAAGTGGTCCCGCCTAAGTTATTTCACTTTTATCATCACAGCTTTAATTTTAAGTAATCTAGCCAGTAGGAATTTGTCGTTTTATATAAGATCTTTACAAAGTAGTCTTGCCTAAGTTATTTTATTTTTAATATTACATTTTTGAGGTCGGGTAATCTAGCCCGTATGAATTTGCAGTTTTATTTTGAACATAGCTTTCTTGTGGTTGACTTTAGTAGGAGTTCGTACCGGACCAAGCATTTCTAATGTAGACTATATTTATCGCAGTCATTAGGGTCAGTGAGTTTTTAGTTAAAGAGATGAACTCTAGCGCTTTTAAGGTCAAAAAAGTTGTATATGCAAAATTCATGCTGAGCTAGGATTCGAACCCCACAATGTCAGACTACTTGGTGCGAAAGGCGGATCGCTAACTGTTTACGCTAAATGACTTGGCGCAGTTGAAAAGTAATTTAAATATCTTTAATAATTATTAATACGCATCTAACGCAAAAACAAAACAAATATACTACAGTTATTAAACCAAATATCATACACTAATAGAAAAAAAAATGTAATAAGATAACAAGGCAAGTAAAAAAAAAAAAAAAAAAAAAAAAAAAAAAAAAAAAAAGTATAAACACAAAAGTGAAATGTGCAATGTTGTGTGTGCGAGCCAGGGCCCTGGTGTTTAAGCGTAAATTCATAATTAAGTAGTGGTTTTACCTGTGACGCCCTCCTCAGAACCATGCATGTGTCACAGATGACGTTTCGGGCAGCAATAGTATCAGAGACATAACGCCAATCGTCAAAGGCGTATCATCGTTTTTGATACTACTACCCATGATTTACGTCATGCTAGTCCTATCGCGATAGTTATGACCTCACTACTAGAAAAGCCAAATCCTTTCCCTAGCCCTAATTATATATAACACCAGTGTCCTCCGATAATGATGTCATGGCGGTCAAGCTTGGATCTGAAGTGTGAAAAGCTGTGATTATAAATATGTCATGAACATATTTAGAATTAATCTACACATATGTCTATAATCATACCAAATATATACATATGTGTGTTCATACATAAGAGCTTCCTTATGTATGCTGGTGTCTATTAAGACTATAGCGAATAAAAAACAAAAGCAAGTATAATAAATCGATATAGGAATGAGTAAGAACTAAGAACACTCACCATCTTTTATTAGATTAATCGGTTAGCAGAGTACCCCCAGTTAAGCAAAGTTAACAAAACAGTATCTACACTTGTATGTTTGTATAATAACTAATATCTATGACTCCATATGTGAAAAGCCACGCTGCAGTGAAAACCTCAACGTGTACTATTAACAACAGTGGCGCGAAGACGTCAATATATTAAATAAGAAGTTTTTAGTATAATTAGGTCCCTTGGGAGATTAAAATGAATGAAAGTAAAAAACTTTCTTTTAGATACACGACAAACGGAGATAATCGAGTGAAGTTTTGACATGTTATATATCGAGACCATGCCAGCTCTTAGGTACGGGTGACAATAAATCTTATGGTTGCGGTAGTTCACTTACTGATTCTTAGCGGTACAAGATTTTGCTGTGAATTTACCAGTTCTCTGAGTCTATCTTGTTATCATACAAATGGTTTCTATTGAAATCTTTTAATTTTAAACATATTTATTTGGCGCGAAACGGTAAATCTAGCGCAGAACGCGGCTTAGGAGGAAACTGACCAATTCAGACCAGCGCATAGAACATTTTTAACGTTATCTACTAAAATCAAACTAAAAAGTAAAGGGAAGGAAGGATTTAAAGTGAAGTAGTTAAAACACAGACAGGTAGTATACTAATAATAAATTGTATAAATCAATAAAAAGAACAAAAAGGAAACAAATGGTCGGAAAGATTTAGTGTCGTCAGGATTAGTGTTGGAAGAAGTCGTTGCTCAGTGAAACCACAGCTCCCCTGAAAGAGGAACGAGATATATATTTTTATTAAATTTTGTACACGGACAGGGTCCGTGTACTGGTTGGAACACTTTGAGCCGTAATAGCTTGAGGGAAATAAAGAAAATTAAATTAGTAAGTTTAAGTGTTAGCATCAGATTATCAAAATTGGACACATGTCCAGTACAAAATTATAGTTTCAGTAGATGAAGAAGGAACACAATAAAAATCTATACTGGCAAAGGTAAGAACTAACTAATCAAAATATAAAACTATATTACTAAGCTGACTAACGTATAAATAACATATACAAAATTAGATTTACGAGTAATTTAAAACCGGGGTAGAGTTTGAGTTTAAGTAATCTAGCAACTAGGAATTTGTCATTTTATTTACGACTCATCCACAATATTCTCGCCCCAAGACTTTTGCTTTTGATCACAATTTCAGGTTTAAAAGTCTAGCCAATATGAGTCTGTCGTTTTATATAGAATTTTAGCAAAGCAGTCTCGTCTTAATTTGTTCACTTTTATTATCACTTTGCTGAGGTTAGGTTCTCTAGCCAATAGGAAATTGTCGTTTTATATCTTTACATGTTGATCTTACCTAAGTTATTTCACTTCTATTACCACAGTTATTATCACAGTTTTATTCATAAGTGATCTAGCCAATAGGAATTTGTTGTTTTATATAGGATTCCCATACGGTAGTCTCGCCTAAGTTAATACACCTTTAATAATACATCTCTGAGGTTAAGTCATCTAGCCAATAGGAATTTGTCGTTTTATCTAGAATTTTAACAGAGTAGTCTATTCTAAGTTATTTAACTTTCAAAATCATATTTTTGAGGTCAGGTTATCTAGCCAACAGGAATTTGTCGTTTTATTAAAGATGTCACCTTCTTGTCCCCATGATTTTAGGTTCTAGAAATTGGCCAATAGTAATCTGTCGTTTTATATAAGATCATTACAAAATGGTCTTGCCTAACTTATTTCACTTTTATCATCACAGTTTTAATCTCAAGAATTCTAGCGAATAGGAATTTGTTGTTTTATATAGGGTTCTTACACGGTAGACTCGCCCAAGTTAATTCACTTTCAATAACATATCTCTGAGGTTAAGTCATCCAGCCAATAGGAATTTGTCGTTTTATTTACGCCCTATCCCACAGTATTCACGCCAAGAAAATTTTGCATCACGATTTCAGGTTTGGAAGTCTGGCCAATATAAGTTTAGCCATAATGAAAGTGGTCTTGCCTAAATTATTTCACATTTCAGTATCACTTTTTTGAGATTAGGTTATCTAGCCAATAGGAATTTGTCGTTTTATATAAGATCTTTAAAAAGTGGTCTCGCCTAAGTTATTTCACTTTTATCATCACAGCTTTAATTTTAAGTAATCTAGCCAATAAGAATTTGTCGTTTTTTTATTAGAGTCTTACACGGTAGTCTCGCCTAAGTTAGTTCACTTTCAAAAACATATCTCCGAGGTTAAGTCATCTAGCCAATAGGAATTTGTCGTTTTATATAAGATCTTTAAAAAGTGGTCTCGCCTAAGTTATTTCACTTTTATCATCACAGCTTTAATTTTAAGTAATCTAGCCAATAGGAATTTGTCGTTTTTTTATTAGAGTCTTACACGGTAGTCTCGCCTAAGTCAGTTCACTTTCAAAAACATATCTCCGAGGCTAAGCCATCTAGCCAATAGGACTTTGTCGTTTTATATAAGATCTTCAAAAAGTGGTCAAGCCTAAGTTATTTCACTTTTATCATCACAGCTTTAATTTTAAGTAATCTAGCCAATAAGAGTTTGTCGTTTTTTTATTAGAGTCTTTCACGGTAGTCTCGCCTAAGTTAGTTCACTTTCAAAAACATATCTCTGAGGTTAAGTCATCTAGCCAATAGGAATTTGTCGTTTTATATAAGATCTTCAAAAAGTGGTCACGCCTAAGTTATTTCACTTTTATCATCACAGCTTTAATTTTAAGTAATCTAGCCAATAGGAATTTGTCGTTTTTTTATAAGAGTCTCACACGGTAGTCTCGCCTAAGTTAGTTCACTTTCAAAAACATATCTCTGAGGTTAAGTCATCAAGCCAATAGGAATTTGTCGTTTTATATAAGATCTTTAAAAAGTGGTCTCGCCTAAGTTATTTCACTTTTATCATCACAGCTTTAATTTTAAGTAATCTAGCCAATAGGAATTTGTCGTTTTTTTATAAGAGTCTTACACGGTAGTCTCGCCTAAGTTAGTTCACTTTCAAAAACATATCTCCGAGGTTAAGTCATCTAGCCAATAGGAATTTGTCGTTTTATATAAGATCTTTAAAAAGTGGTCCCGCCTAAGTTATTTCACTTTTATCATCACAGCTTTAATTTTAAGTAATCTAGCCAGTAGGAATTTGTCGTTTTATATAAGATCTTTACAAAGTAGTCTTGCCTAAGTTATTTTATTTTTAATATTACATTTTTGAGGTCGGGTAATCTAGCCCGTATGAATTTGCAGTTTTATTTTGAACATAGCTTTCTTGTGGTTGACTTTAGTAGGAGTTCGTACCGGACCAAGCATTTCTAATGTAGACTATATTTATCGCAGTCATTAGGGTCAGTGAGTTTTTAGTTAAAGAGATGAACTCTAGCGCTTTTAAGGTCAAAAAAGTTGTATATGCAAAATTCATGCTGAGCTAGGATTCGAACCCCACAATGTCAGACTACTTGGTGCGAAAGGCGGATCGCTAACTGTTTACGCTAAATGACTTGGCGCAGTTGAAAAGTAATTTAAATATCTTTAATAATTATTAATACGCATCTAACGCAAAAACAAAACAAATATACTACAGTTATTAAACCAAATATCATACACTAATAGAAAAAAAAATGTAATAAGATAACAAGGCAAGTAAAAAAAAAAAAAAAAAAAAAAAAAAAAAAAAAAAAAAAGTATAAACACAAAAGTGAAATGTGCAATGTTGTGTGTGCGAGCCAGGGCCCTGGTGTTTAAGCGTAAATTCATAATTAAGTAGTGGTTTTACCTGTGACGCCCTCCTCAGAACCATGCATGTGTCACAGATGACGTTTCGGGCAGCAATAGTATCAGAGACATAACGCCAATCGTCAAAGGCGTATCATCGTTTTTGATACTACTACCCATGATTTACGTCATGCTAGTCCTATCGCGATAGTTATGACCTCACTACTAGAAAAGCCAAATCCTTTCCCTAGCCCTAATTATATATAACACCAGTGTCCTCCGATAATGATGTCATGGCGGTCAAGCTTGGATCTGAAGTGTGAAAAGCTGTGATTATAAATATGTCATGAACATATTTAGAATTAATCTACACATATGTCTATAATCATACCAAATATATACATATGTGTGTTCATACATAAGAGCTTCCTTATGTATGCTGGTGTCTATTAAGACTATAGCGAATAAAAAACAAAAGCAAGTATAATAAATCGATATAGGAATGAGTAAGAACTAAGAACACTCACCATCTTTTATTAGATTAATCGGTTAGCAGAGTACCCCCAGTTAAGCAAAGTTAACAAAACAGTATCTACACTTGTATGTTTGTATAATAACTAATATCTATGACTCCATATGTGAAAAGCCACGCTGCAGTGAAAACCTCAACGTGTACTATTAACAACAGTGGCGCGAAGACGTCAATATATTAAATAAGAAGTTTTTAGTATAATTAGGTCCCTTGGGAGATTAAAATGAATGAAAGTAAAAAACTTTCTTTTAGATACACGACAAACGGAGATAATCGAGTGAAGTTTTGACATGTTATATATCGAGACCATGCCAGCTCTTAGGTACGGGTGACAATAAATCTTATGGTTGCGGTAGTTCACTTACTGATTCTTAGCGGTACAAGATTTTGCTGTGAATTTACCAGTTCTCTGAGTCTATCTTGTTATCATACAAATGGTTTCTATTGAAATCTTTTAATTTTAAACATATTTATTTGGCGCGAAACGGTAAATCTAGCGCAGAACGCGGCTTAGGAGGAAACTGACCAATTCAGACCAGCGCATAGAACATTTTTAACGTTATCTACTAAAATCAAACTAAAAAGTAAAGGGAAGGAAGGATTTAAAGTGAAGTAGTTAAAACACAGACAGGTAGTATACTAATAATAAATTGTATAAATCAATAAAAAGAACAAAAAGGAAACAAATGGTCGGAAAGATTTAGTGTCGTCAGGATTAGTGTTGGAAGAAGTCGTTGCTCAGTGAAACCACAGCTCCCCTGAAAGAGGAACGAGATATATATTTTTATTAAATTTTGTACACGGACAGGGTCCGTGTACTGGTTGGAACACTTTGAGCCGTAATAGCCTGAGGGAAATAAAGAAAATTAAATTAGTAAGTTTAAGTGTTAGCATCAGATTATCAAAATTGGACACATGTCCAGTACAAAATTATAGTTTCAGTAGATGAAGAAGGAACACAATAAAAACCTATATTAGCAAAGGTAAGAACTGACTAATCAAAATATAAAACTATATTACTAAGCTGACTAACGTATAAATAACATATACAAAATTAGATTTACGAGTAATTTAAAACCGGGGTAGAGTTTGAGTTTAAGTAATCTAGCAATTAGGAATTTGTCATTTTATTTACGACTCATTCAAAATATTCTCGCCCCAAGACTTTTGCTTTTGATCACAATTTCAGGTTTAAAAGTCTAGCCAATATGAGTCTGTCGTTTTGTATAGAATCTTAGCAAAGCAGTCTCGTCTTAATTTGTTCACTTTTATTATCACTTTGCTGAGGTTAGGTTCTCTAGCCAATAGGAAATTGTCGTTTTATATCTGACCTTTACATGTTGATCTTACCTAAGTTATTTCACTTCTATTACCACAGTTATTATCACAGTTTTATTCATAAGTGATCTAGCCAATAGGAATTTGTTGTTCTATATAGGATTCCCATACGGTAGTCTCGCCTAAGTTAATACACCTTTAATAATACATCTCTGAGGTTAAGTCATCTAGCCAATAGGAATTTGTCGTTTTATCTAGAATTTTAACAGAGTAGTTTATTCTAAGTTATTTAACTTTCAAAATCATATTTTTGGGGTCAAGTTATCTAGCCAACAGGAATTTGTCGTTTTATTAAAGATGTCACCTTCTTGTCCCCATGATTTTAAGTTCTAGAAATTGGCCAATAGTAATCTGTCGTTTTATATAAGATCATTACAAAATGGTCTTGCCTAACTTATTTCACTTTTATCATCACAGTTTTAATCTCAAGAGTTCTAGCGAATAGGAATTTGTTGTTTTATATAGGGTTCTTATACGGTAGACTCGCCCAAGTAAATTCACTTTCAATAACATATCTCTGAGGTTAAGTCATCCAGCCAATAGGAATTTGTCGTTTTATTTACGCCCTATCCCACAGTATTCACGCCAAGAAAATTATGCATCACGATTTCAGGTTTGGAAGTCTGGCCAATATAAGTTTAGCCATAATGAAAGTGGTCTTGCCTAATTTATTTCACATTTCAGTATCACTTTTTTGAGATTAGGTTATCTAGCCAATAGGAATTTGTCGTTTTATATAAGATCTTTAAAAAGTGGTCTCGCCTAAGTTATTTCACTTTTATCATCACAGCCTTAATTTTAAGTAATCTAGCCAATAGGAATTTGTCGTTTTTTTATTAGAGTCTTACACGGTAGTCTCGCCTAAGTCAGTTCACTTTCAAAAACATATCTCCGAGGCTAAGCCATCTAGCCAATAGGAATTTGTCGTTTTATATAAGATCTTCAAAAAGTGGTCACGCCTAAGTTATTTCACTTTTATCATCACAGCTTTAATTTTAAGTAATCTAGCCAATAAGAATTTGTCGTTTTTTTATTAGAGTTTTACACGGTAGTCTCGCCTAAGTTAGTTCACTTTCAAAAACATATCTCTGAGGTTAAGTCATCTAGCCAATAGGAATTTGTCGTTTTATATAAGATCTTTAAAAAGTGGTCTCGCCTAAGTTATTTCACTTTTATCATCACAGCTTTAATTTTAAGTAATCTAGCCAATAGGAATTTGTCGTTTTTTTATTAGAGTCTTACACGGTAGTCTTGCCTAAGTTAGTTCACTTTCAAAAACATATCTCCGAGGTTAAGTCATCTAGCCAATAGGAATTTGTCGTTTTATATAAGATCTTCAAAAAGTGGTCACGCCTAAGTTATTTCATTTTTATCATCACAGCTTTAATTTTAAGTAATCTAGCCAATAAGAATTTGTCGTTTTTTTATAAGAGTCTTACACGGTAGTCTCGCCTAAGTTAGTTCACTTTCAAAAACATATCTCCGAGGTTAAGCCATCTAGCCAATAGGAATTTGTCGTTTTATATAAGATCTTCAAAAAGTGGTCACGCCTAAGTTATTTCACTTTTATCATCACAGCTTTAATTTTAAGTAATCTAGCCAATAAGAATTTGTCGTTTTTTTATTAGAGTCTTACACGGTAGTCTCGCCTAAGTTAGTTCACTTTCAAAAACATATCTCTGAGGTTAAGTCATCTAGCCAATAGGAATTTGTCGTTTTATATAAGATCTTTAAAAAGTGGTCTCGCCTAAGCCATCTCACTTTTATCATCACAGCTTTAATTTTAAGTAATCTAGCCAATAGGAATTTGTCGTTTTTTTATTATTAGAGTCTTACACGGTAGTCTTGCCTAAGTTAGTTCACTTTCAAAAACATATCTCCGAGGTTAAGTCATCTAGCCAATAGGAATTTGTCGTTTTATATAAGATCTTCAAAAAGTGGTCACGCCTAAGTTATTTCATTTTTATCATCACAGCTTTAATTTTAAGTAATCTAGCCAATAAGAATTTGTCGTTTTTTTATAAGAGTCTTACACGGTAGTCTCGCCTAAGTTAGTTCACTTTCAAAAACATATCTCCGAGGTTAAGTCATCTAGCCAATAGGAATTTGTCGTTTTATATAATATCTTTAAAAAGTGGTCCCGCCTAAGTTATTTCACTTTTATCATCACAGCTTTAATTTTAAGTAATCTAGCCAGTAGGAATTTGTCGTTTTATATAAGATCTTTACAAAGTAGTCTTGCCTAAGTTATTTTATTTTTAATATTACATTTTTGAGGTCGGGTAATCTAGCCCGTATGAATTTGCAGTTTTATTTTGAACATAGCTTTCTTGTGGTTGACTTTAGTAGGAGTTCGTACCGGACCAAGCATTTCTAATGTAGACTATATTTATCGCAGTCATTAGGGTCAGTGAGTTTTTAGTTAAAGAGATGAACTCTAGCGCTTTTAAGGTCAAAAAAGTTGTATATGCAAAATTCATGCTGAGCTAGGAATCGAACCCCACAATGTCAGACTACTTGGTGCGAAAGGCGGATCGCTAACTGTTTACGCTAAATGACTTGGCGCTGTTGAAAAGTAATTTAAATATCTTTAATAATTATTAATACGCATCTAACGCAAAAACAAAACAAAAATACTACAGTTATTAAACCAAATATCATACACTAATAGAAAAAAATGTAATAAGATAACAAGGCAAGTAAAAAAAAAAAAAAAAAAAAAAAAAAAGTATAAACACAAAAGTGAAATGTGCAATGTTGTGTGTGCGAGCCAGGGCCCTGGTGTTTAAGCGTAAATTCATAATTAAGTAGTGGTTTTACCTGTGACGCCCTCCTCAGAACCATGCATGTGTCACAGATGACGTTTCGGGCAGCAATAGTATCAGAGACATAACGCCAATCGTCAAAGGCGTATCATCGTTTTTGATACTACTACCCATGATTTACGTCATGCTAGTCCTATCGCGATAGTTATGACCTCACTACTAGAAAAGCCAAATCCTTTCCCTAGCCCTAATTATATATAACACCAGTGTCCTCCGATAATGATGTCATGGCGGTCAAGCTTGGATCTGAAGTGTGAAAAGCTGTGATTCTAAATATGTCATGAACATATTTAGAATTAATCTACACATATGTCTATAATCATACCAAATATATACATATGTGTGTTCATACATAAGAGCTTCCTTATGTATGCTGGTGTCTATTAAGACTATAGCGAATAAAAAACAAAAGCAAGTATAATAAATCGATATAGGAATAAGTAAGAACTAAGAACACTCACCATCTTCTATTAGATTAATCGGTTAGCAGAGTACCCCCAGTTAAGCAAAGTTAACAAAACAGTATCTACACTTGTATGTTTGTATAATAACTAATATCTATGACTCCATATGTGAAAAGCCACGCTGCAGTGAAAACCTCAACGTGTACTATTAACAACAGTGGCGCGAAGACGTCAATATATTAAATAAGAAGTTTTTAGTATAATTAGGTCCCTTGGGAGATTAAAATGAATGAAAGTAAAAAACTTTCTTTTAGATACACGACAAACGGAGATAATCGAGTGAAGTTTTGACATGTTATATATCGAGACCATGCCAGCTCTTAGGTACGGGTGACAATAAATCTTATGGTTGCGGTAGTTCACTTACTGATTCTTAGCGGTACAAGATTTTGCTGTGAATTTACCAGTTCTCTGAGTCTATCTTGTTATCATACAAATGGTTTCTATTGAAATCTTTTAATTTTAAACATATTTATTTGGCGCGAAACGGTAAATCTAGCGCAGAACGCGGCTTAGGAGGAAACTGACCAATTCAGACCGGCGCATAGAACATTTTTAACGTTATCTACTAAAATCAAACTAAAAAGTAAAGGGAAGGAAGGATTTAAAGTGAAGTAGTTAAAACACAGACAGGTAGTATACTAATAATAAATTGTATAAATCAATAAAAAGAACAAAAAGGAAACAAATGGTCGGAAAGATTTAGTGTCGTCAGGATTAGTGTTGGAAGAAGTCGTTGCTCAGTGAAACCACAGCTCCCCTGAAAGAGGAACGAGATATATATTTTTATTAAATTTTGTACACGGACAGGGTCCGTGTACTGGTTGGAACACTTTGAGCCGTAATAGCCTGAGGGAAATAAAGAAAATTAAATTAGTAAGTTTAAGTGTTAGCATCAGATTATCAAAATTGGACACATGTCCAGTACAAAATTATAGTTTCAGTAGATGAAGAAGGAACACAATAAAAACCTATATTAGCAAAGGTAAGAACTGACTAATCAAAATATAAAACTATATTACTAAGCTGACTAACGTATAAATAACATATACAAAATTAGATTTACGAGTAATTTAAAACCGGGGTAGAGTTTGAGTTTAAGTAATCTAGCAATTAGGAATTTGTCATTTTATTTACGACTCATTCAAAATATTCTCGCCCCAAGACTTTTGCTTTTGATCACAATTTCAGGTTTAAAAGTCTAGCCAATATGAGTCTGTCGTTTTGTATAGAATCTTAGCAAAGCAGTCTCGTCTTAATTTGTTCACTTTTATTATCACTTTGCTGAGGTTAGGTTCTCTAGCCAATAGGAAATTGTCGTTTTATATCTGACCTTTACATGTTGATCTTACCTAAGTTATTTCACTTCTATTACCACAGTTATTATCACAGTTTTATTCATAAGTGATCTAGCCAATAGGAATTTGTTGTTCTATATAGGATTCCCATACGGTAGTCTCGCCTAAGTTAATACACCTTTAATAATACATCTCTGAGGTTAAGTCATCTAGCCAATAGGAATTTGTCGTTTTATCTAGAATTTTAACAGAGTAGTTTATTCTAAGTTATTTAACTTTCAAAATCATATTTTTGGGGTCAAGTTATCTAGCCAACAGGAATTTGTCGTTTTATTAAAGATGTCACCTTCTTGTCCCCATGATTTTAAGTTCTAGAAATTGGCCAATAGTAATCTGTCGTTTTATATAAGATCATTACAAAATGGTCTTGCCTAACTTATTTCACTTTTATCATCACAGTTTTAATCTCAAGAGTTCTAGCGAATAGGAATTTGTTGTTTTATATAGGGTTCTTATACGGTAGACTCGCCCAAGTAAATTCACTTTCAATAACATATCTCTGAGGTTAAGTCATCCAGCCAATAGGAATTTGTCGTTTTATTTACGCCCTATCCCACAGTATTCACGCCAAGAAAATTATGCATCACGATTTCAGGTTTGGAAGTCTGGCCAATATAAGTTTAGCCATAATGAAAGTGGTCTTGCCTAATTTATTTCACATTTCAGTATCACTTTTTTGAGATTAGGTTATCTAGCCAATAGGAATTTGTCGTTTTATATAAGATCTTTAAAAAGTGGTCTCGCCTAAGTTATTTCACTTTTATCATCACAGCCTTAATTTTAAGTAATCTAGCCAATAGGAATTTGTCGTTTTTTTATTAGAGTCTTACACGGTAGTCTCGCCTAAGTCAGTTCACTTTCAAAAACATATCTCCGAGGCTAAGCCATCTAGCCAATAGGAATTTGTCGTTTTATATAAGATCTTCAAAAAGTGGTCACGCCTAAGTTATTTCACTTTTATCATCACAGCTTTAATTTTAAGTAATCTAGCCAATAAGAATTTGTCGTTTTTTTATTAGAGTTTTACACGGTAGTCTCGCCTAAGTTAGTTCACTTTCAAAAACATATCTCTGAGGTTAAGTCATCTAGCCAATAGGAATTTGTCGTTTTATATAAGATCTTTAAAAAGTGGTCTCGCCTAAGTTATTTCACTTTTATCATCACAGCTTTAATTTTAAGTAATCTAGCCAATAGGAATTTGTCGTTTTTTTATTAGAGTCTTACACGGTAGTCTTGCCTAAGTTAGTTCACTTTCAAAAACATATCTCCGAGGTTAAGTCATCTAGCCAATAGGAATTTGTCGTTTTATATAAGATCTTCAAAAAGTGGTCACGCCTAAGTTATTTCATTTTTATCATCACAGCTTTAATTTTAAGTAATCTAGCCAATAAGAATTTGTCGTTTTTTTATAAGAGTCTTACACGGTAGTCTCGCCTAAGTTAGTTCACTTTCAAAAACATATCTCCGAGGTTAAGCCATCTAGCCAATAGGAATTTGTCGTTTTATATAAGATCTTCAAAAAGTGGTCACGCCTAAGTTATTTCACTTTTATCATCACAGCTTTAATTTTAAGTAATCTAGCCAATAAGAATTTGTCGTTTTTTTATTAGAGTCTTACACGGTAGTCTCGCCTAAGTTAGTTCACTTTCAAAAACATATCTCTGAGGTTAAGTCATCTAGCCAATAGGAATTTGTCGTTTTATATAAGATCTTTAAAAAGTGGTCTCGCCTAAGCCATCTCACTTTTATCATCACAGCTTTAATTTTAAGTAATCTAGCCAATAGGAATTTGTCGTTTTTTTATTATTAGAGTCTTACACGGTAGTCTTGCCTAAGTTAGTTCACTTTCAAAAACATATCTCCGAGGTTAAGTCATCTAGCCAATAGGAATTTGTCGTTTTATATAAGATCTTCAAAAAGTGGTCACGCCTAAGTTATTTCATTTTTATCATCACAGCTTTAATTTTAAGTAATCTAGCCAATAAGAATTTGTCGTTTTTTTATTAGAGTCTTACACGGTAGTCTCGCCTAAGTTAGTTCACTTTCAAAAACATATCTCTGAGGTTAAGTCATCTAGCCAATAGGAATTTGTCGTTTTATATAAGATCTTTAAAAAGTGGTCTCGCCTAAGTTATTTCACTTTTATCATCACAGCTTTAATTTTTATTAAATTTTGTACACGGACAGGGTCCGTGTACTGGTTGGAACACTTTGAGCCGTAATAGCCTGAGGGAAATAAAGAAAATTAAATTAGTAAGTTTAAGTGTTAGCATCAGATTATCAAAATTGGACACATGTCCAGTACAAAATTATAGTTTCAGTAGATGAAGAAGGAACACAATAAAAACCTATATTAGCAAAGGTAAGAACTGACTAATCAAAATATAAAACTATATTACTAAGCTGACTAACGTATAAATAACATATACAAAATTAGATTTACGAGTAATTTAAAACCGGGGTAGAGTTTGAGTTTAAGTAATCTAGCAATTAGGAATTTGTCATTTTATTTACGACTCATTCAAAATATTCTCGCCCCAAGACTTTTGCTTTTGATCACAATTTCAGGTTTAAAAGTCTAGCCAATATGAGTCTGTCGTTTTGTATAGAATCTTAGCAAAGCAGTCTCGTCTTAATTTGTTCACTTTTATTATCACTTTGCTGAGGTTAGGTTCTCTAGCCAATAGGAAATTGTCGTTTTATATCTGACCTTTACATGTTGATCTTACCTAAGTTATTTCACTTCTATTACCACAGTTATTATCACAGTTTTATTCATAAGTGATCTAGCCAATAGGAATTTGTTGTTCTATATAGGATTTCCATACGGTAGTCTCGCCTAAGTTAATACACCTTTAATAATACATCTCTGAGGTTAAGTCATCTAGCCAATAGGAATTTGTCGTTTTATCTAGAATTTTAACAGAGTAGTTTATTCTAAGTTATTTAACTTTCAAAATCATATTTTTGGGGTCAAGTTATCTAGCCAACAGGAATTTGTCGTTTTATTAAAGATGTCACCTTCTTGTCCCCATGATTTTAAGTTCTAGAAATTGGCCAATAGTAATCTGTCGTTTTATATAAGATCATTACAAAATGGTCTTGCCTAACTTATTTCACTTTTATCATCACAGTTTTAATCTCAAGAGTTCTAGCGAATAGGAATTTGTTGTTTTATATAGGGTTCTTATACGGTAGACTCGCCCAAGTAAATTCACTTTCAATAACATATCTCTGAGGTTAAGTCATCCAGCCAATAGGAATTTGTCGTTTTATTTACGCCCTATCCCACAGTATTCACGCCAAGAAAATTATGCATCACGATTTCAGGTTTGGAAGTCTGGCCAATATAAGTTTAGCCATAATGAAAGTGGTCTTGCCTAATTTATTTCACATTTCAGTATCACTTTTTTGAGATTAGGTTATCTAGCCAATAGGAATTTGTCGTTTTATATAAGATCTTTAAAAAGTGGTCTCGCCTAAGTTATTTCACTTTTATCATCACAGCCTTAATTTTAAGTAATCTAGCCAATAGGAATTTGTCGTTTTTTTATTAGAGTCTTACACGGTAGTCTCGCCTAAGTCAGTTCACTTTCAAAAACACAAAAACATATCTCCGAGGTTAAGTCATCTAGCCAATAGGAATTTGTCGTTTTATATAAGATCTTCAAAAAGTGGTCACGCCTAAGTTATTTCATTTTTATCATCACAGCTTTAATTTTAAGTAATCTAGCCAATAAGAATTTGTCGTTTTTTTATAAGAGTCTTACACGGTAGTCTCGCCTAAGTTAGTTCACTTTCAAAAACATATCTCCGAGGTTAAGCCATCTAGCCAATAGGAATTTGTCGTTTTATATAAGATCTTCAAAAAGTGGTCACGCCTAAGTTATTTCACTTTTATCATCACAGCTTTAATTTTAAGTAATCTAGCCAATAAGAATTTGTCGTTTTTTTATTAGAGTCTTACACGGTAGTCTCGCCTAAGTTAGTTCACTTTCAAAAACATATCTCTGAGGTTAAGTCATCTAGCCAATAGGAATTTGTCGTTTTATATAAGATCTTTAAAAAGTGGTCTCGCCTAAGTTATTTCACTTTTATCATCACAGCTTTAATTTTAAGTAATCTAGCCAATAGGAATTTGTCGTTTTTTTATTATTAGAGTCTTACACGGTAGTCTTGCCTAAGTTAGTTCACTTTCAAAAACATATCTCCGAGGTTAAGTCATCTAGCCAATAGGAATTTGTCGTTTTATATAAGATCTTCAAAAAGTGGTCACGCCTAAGTTATTTCATTTTTATCATCACAGCTTTAATTTTAAGTAATCTAGCCAATAAGAATTTGTCGTTTTTTTATAAGAGTCTTACACGGTAGTCTCGCCTAAGTTAGTTCACTTTCAAAAACATATCTCCGAGGTTAAGTCATCTAGCCAATAGGAATTTGTCGTTTTATATAATATCTTTAAAAAGTGGTCCCGCCTAAGTTATTTCACTTTTATCATCACAGCTTTAATTTTAAGTAATCTAGCCAGTAGGAATTTGTCGTTTTATATAAGATCTTTACAAAGTAGTCTTGCCTAAGTTATTTTATTTTTAATATTACATTTTTGAGGTCGGGTAATCTAGCCCGTATGAATTTGCAGTTTTATTTTGAACATAGCTTTCTTGTGGTTGACTTTAGTAGGAGTTCGTACCGGACCAAGCATTTCTAATGTAGACTATATTTATCGCAGTCATTAGGGTCAGTGAGTTTTTAGTTAAAGAGATGAACTCTAGCGCTTTTAAGGTCAAAAAAGTTGTATATGCAAAATTCATGCTGAGCTAGGAATCGAACCCCACAATGTCAGACTACTTGGTGCGAAAGGCGGATCGCTAACTGTTTACGCTAAATGACTTGGCGCAGTTGAAAAGTAATTTAAATATCTTTAATAATTATTAATACGCATCTAACGCAAAAACAAAACAAAAATACTACAGTTATTAAACCAAATATCATACACTAATAGAAAAAAATGTAATAAGATAACAAGGCAAGTAAAAAAAAAAAAAAAAAAAAAAAAAGTATAAACACAAAAGTGAAACGTGCAATGTTGTGTGTGCGAGCCAGGGCCCTGGTGTTCAAGCGTAAATTCATAATTAAGTAGTGGTTTTACCTGTGACGCCCTCCTCAGAACCATGCATGTGTCACAGATGACGTTTCGGGCAGCAATAGTATCAGAGACATAACGCCAATCGTCAAAGGCGTATCATCGTTTTTGATACTACTACCCATGATTTACGTCATGCTAGTCCTATCGCGATAGTTATGACCTCACTACTAGAAAAGCCAAATCCTTTCCCTAGCCCTAATTATATATAACACCAGTGTCCTCCGATAATGATGTCATGGCGGTCAAGCTTGGATCTGAAGTGTGAAAAGCTGTGATTATAAATATGTCATGAACATATTTAGAATTAATCTACACATATGTCTATAATCATACCAAATATATACATATGTGTGTTCATACATAAGAGCTTCCTTATGTATGCTGGTGTCTATTAAGACTATAGCGAATAAAAAACAAAAGCAAGTATAATAAATCGATATAGGAATGAGTAAGAACTAAGAACACTCACCATCTTTTATTAGATTAATCGGTTAGCAGAGTACCCCCAGTTAAGCAAAGTTAACAAAACAGTATCTACACTTGTATGTTTGTATAATAACTAATATCTATGACTCCATATGTGAAAAGCCACGCTGCAGTGAAAACCTCAACGTGTACTATTAACAACAGTGGCGCGAAGACGTCAATATATTAAATAAGAAGTTTTTAGTATAATTAGGTCCCTTGGGAGATTAAAATGAATGAAAGTAAAAAACTTTCTTTTAGATACACGACAAACGGAGATAATCGAGTGAAGTTTTGACATGTTATATATCGAGACCATGCCAGCTCTTAGGTACGGGTGACAATAAATCTTATGGTTGCGGTAGTTCACTTACTGATTCTTAGCGGTACAAGATTTTGCTGTGAATTTACCAGTTCTCTGAGTCTATCTTGTTATCATACAAATGGTTTCTATTGAAATCTTTTAATTTTAAACATATTTATTTGGCGCGAAACGGTAAATCTAGCGCAGAACGCGGCTTAGGAGGAAACTGACCAATTCAGACCGGCGCATAGAACATTTTTAACGTTATCTACTAAAATCAAACTAAAAAGTAAAGGGAAGGAAGGATTTAAAGTGAAGTAGTTAAAACACAGACAGGTAGTATACTAATAATAAATTGTATAAATCAATAAAAAGAACAAAAAGGAAACAAATGGTCGGAAAGATTTAGTGTCGTCAGGATTAGTGTTGGAAGAAGTCGTTGCTCAGTGAAACCACAGCTCCCCTGAAAGAGGAACGAGATATATATTTTTATTAAATTTTGTACACGGACAGGGTCCGTGTACTGGTTGGAACACTTTGAGCCGTAATAGCCTGAGGGAAATAAAGAAAATTAAATTAGTAAGTTTAAGTGTTAGCATCAGATTATCAAAATTGGACACATGTCCAGTACAAAATTATAGTTTCAGTAGATGAAGAAGGAACACAATAAAAACCTATATTAGCAAAGGTAAGAACTGACTAATCAAAATATAAAACTATATTACTAAGCTGACTAACGTATAAATAACATATACAAAATTAGATTTACGAGTAATTTAAAACCGGGGTAGAGTTTGAGTTTAAGTAATCTAGCAATTAGGAATTTGTCATTTTATTTACGACTCATTCAAAATATTCTCGCCCCAAGACTTTTGCTTTTGATCACAATTTCAGGTTTAAAAGTCTAGCCAATATGAGTCTGTCGTTTTGTATAGAATCTTAGCAAAGCAGTCTCGTCTTAATTTGTTCACTTTTATTATCACTTTGCTGAGGTTAGGTTCTCTAGCCAATAGGAAATTGTCGTTTTATATCTGACCTTTACATGTTGATCTTACCTAAGTTATTTCACTTCTATTACCACAGTTATTATCACAGTTTTATTCATAAGTGATCTAGCCAATAGGAATTTGTTGTTCTATATAGGATTTCCATACGGTAGTCTCGCCTAAGTTAATACACCTTTAATAATACATCTCTGAGGTTAAGTCATCTAGCCAATAGGAATTTGTCGTTTTATCTAGAATTTTAACAGAGTAGTTTATTCTAAGTTATTTAACTTTCAAAATCATATTTTTGGGGTCAAGTTATCTAGCCAACAGGAATTTGTCGTTTTATTAAAGATGTCACCTTCTTGTCCCCATGATTTTAAGTTCTAGAAATTGGCCAATAGTAATCTGTCGTTTTATATAAGATCATTACAAAATGGTCTTGCCTAACTTATTTCACTTTTATCATCACAGTTTTAATCTCAAGAGTTCTAGCGAATAGGAATTTGTTGTTTTATATAGGGTTCTTATACGGTAGACTCGCCCAAGTAAATTCACTTTCAATAACATATCTCTGAGGTTAAGTCATCCAGCCAATAGGAATTTGTCGTTTTATTTACGCCCTATCCCACAGTATTCACGCCAAGAAAATTATGCATCACGATTTCAGGTTTGGAAGTCTGGCCAATATAAGTTTAGCCATAATGAAAGTGGTCTTGCCTAATTTATTTCACATTTCAGTATCACTTTTTTGAGATTAGGTTATCTAGCCAATAGGAATTTGTCGTTTTATATAAGATCTTTAAAAAGTGGTCTCGCCTAAGTTATTTCACTTTTATCATCACAGCCTTAATTTTAAGTAATCTAGCCAATAGGAATTTGTCGTTTTTTTATTAGAGTCTTACACGGTAGTCTCGCCTAAGTCAGTTCACTTTCAAAAACATATCTCCGAGGTTAAGTCATCTAGCCAATAGGAATTTGTCGTTTTATATAAGATCTTCAAAAAGTGGTCACGCCTAAGTTATTTCATTTTTATCATCACAGCTTTAATTTTAAGTAATCTAGCCAATAAGAATTTGTCGTTTTTTTATAAGAGTCTTACACGGTAGTCTCGCCTAAGTTAGTTCACTTTCAAAAACATATCTCCGAGGTTAAGCCATCTAGCCAATAGGAATTTGTCGTTTTATATAAGATCTTCAAAAAGTGGTCACGCCTAAGTTATTTCACTTTTATCATCACAGCTTTAATTTTAAGTAATCTAGCCAATAAGAATTTGTCGTTTTTTTATTAGAGTCTTACACGGTAGTCTCGCCTAAGTTAGTTCACTTTCAAAAACATATCTCTGAGGTTAAGTCATCTAGCCAATAGGAATTTGTCGTTTTATATAAGATCTTTAAAAAGTGGTCTCGCCTAAGTTATTTCACTTTTATCATCACAGCTTTAATTTTAAGTAATCTAGCCAATAGGAATTTGTCGTTTTTTTATTATTAGAGTCTTACACGGTAGTCTTGCCTAAGTTAGTTCACTTTCAAAAACATATCTCCGAGGTTAAGTCATCTAGCCAATAGGAATTTGTCGTTTTATATAAGATCTTCAAAAAGTGGTCACGCCTAAGTTATTTCATTTTTATCATCACAGCTTTAATTTTAAGTAATCTAGCCAATAAGAATTTGTCGTTTTTTTATAAGAGTCTTACACGGTAGTCTCGCCTAAGTTAGTTCACTTTCAAAAACATATCTCCGAGGTTAAGTCATCTAGCCAATAGGAATTTGTCGTTTTATATAATATCTTTAAAAAGTGGTCCCGCCTAAGTTATTTCACTTTTATCATCACAGCTTTAATTTTAAGTAATCTAGCCAGTAGGAATTTGTCGTTTTATATAAGATCTTTACAAAGTAGTCTTGCCTAAGTTATTTTATTTTTAATATTACATTTTTGAGGTCGGGTAATCTAGCCCGTATGAATTTGCAGTTTTATTTTGAACATAGCTTTCTTGTGGTTGACTTTAGTAGGAGTTCGTACCGGACCAAGCATTTCTAATGTAGACTATATTTATCGCAGTCATTAGGGTCAGTGAGTTTTTAGTTAAAGAGATGAACTCTAGCGCTTTTAAGGTCAAAAAAGTTGTATATGCAAAATTCATGCTGAGCTAGGAATCGAACCCCACAATGTCAGACTACTTGGTGCGAAAGGCGGATCGCTAACTGTTTACGCTAAATGACTTGGCGCAGTTGAAAAGTAATTTAAATATCTTTAATAATTATTAATACGCATCTAACGCAAAAACAAAACAAAAATACTACAGTTATTAAACCAAATATCATACACTAATAGAAAAAAAATGTAATAAGATAACAAGGCAAGTAAAAAAAAAAAAAAAAAAAAAAAAAAGTATAAACACAAAAGTGAAACGTGCAATGTTGTGTGTGCGAGCCAGGGCCCTGGTGTTCAAGCGTAAATTCATAATTAAGTAGTGGTTTTACCTGTGACGCCCTCCTCAGAACCATGCATGTGTCACAGATGACGTTTCGGGCAGCAATAGTATCAGAGACATAACGCCAATCGTCAAAGGCGTATCATCGTTTTTGATACTACTACCCATGATTTACGTCATGCTAGTCCTATCGCGATAGTTATGACCTCACTACTAGAAAAGCCAAATCCTTTCCCTAGCCCTAATTATATATAACACCAGTGTCCTCCGATAATGATGTCATGGCGGTCAAGCTTGGATCTGAAGTGTGAAAAGCTGTGATTATAAATATGTCATGAACATATTTAGAATTAATCTACACATATGTCTATAATCATACCAAATATATACATATGTGTGTTCATACATAAGAGCTTCCTTATGTATGCTGGTGTCTATTAAGACTATAGCGAATAAAAAACAAAAGCAAGTATAATAAATCGATATAGGAATGAGTAAGAACTAAGAACACTCACCATCTTTTATTAGATTAATCGGTTAGCAGAGTACCCCCAGTTAAGCAAAGTTAACAAAACAGTATCTACACTTGTATGTTTGTATAATAACTAATATCTATGACTCCATATGTGAAAAGCCACGCTGCAGTGAAAACCTCAACGTGTACTATTAACAACAGTGGCGCGAAGACGTCAATATATTAAATAAGAAGTTTTTAGTATAATTAGGTCCCTTGGGAGATTAAAATGAATGAAAGTAAAAAACTTTCTTTTAGATACACGACAAACGGAGATAATCGAGTGAAGTTTTGACATGTTATATATCGAGACCATGCCAGCTCTTAGGTACGGGTGACAATAAATCTTATGGTTGCGGTAGTTCACTTACTGATTCTTAGCGGTACAAGATTTTGCTGTGAATTTACCAGTTCTCTGAGTCTATCTTGTTATCATACAAATGGTTTCTATTGAAATCTTTTAATTTTAAACATATTTATTTGGCGCGAAACGGTAAATCTAGCGCAGAACGCGGCTTAGGAGGAAACTGACCAATTCAGACCGGCGCATAGAACATTTTTAACGTTATCTACTAAAATCAAACTAAAAAGTAAAGGGAAGGAAGGATTTAAAGTGAAGTAGTTAAAACACAGACAGGTAGTATACTAATAATAAATTGTATAAATCAATAAAAAGAACAAAAAGGAAACAAATGGTCGGAAAGATTTAGTGTCGTCAGGATTAGTGTTGGAAGAAGTCGTTGCTCAGTGAAACCACAGCTCCCCTGAAAGAGGAACGAGATATATATTTTTATTAAATTTTGTACACGGACAGGGTCCGTGTACTGGTTGGAACACTTTGAGCCGTAATAGCCTGAGGGAAATAAAGAAAATTAAATTAGTAAGTTTAAGTGTTAGCATCAGATTATCAAAATTGGACACATGTCCAGTACAAAATTATAGTTTCAGTAGATGAAGAAGGAACACAATAAAAACCTATATTAGCAAAGGTAAGAACTGACTAATCAAAATATAAAACTATATTACTAAGCTGACTAACGTATAAATAACATATACAAAATTAGATTTACGAGTAATTTAAAACCGGGGTAGAGTTTGAGTTTAAGTAATCTAGCAATTAGGAATTTGTCATTTTATTTACGACTCATTCAAAATATTCTCGCCCCAAGACTTTTGCTTTTGATCACAATTTCAGGTTTAAAAGTCTAGCCAATATGAGTCTGTCGTTTTGTATAGAATCTTAGCAAAGCAGTCTCGTCTTAATTTGTTCACTTTTATTATCACTTTGCTGAGGTTAGGTTCTCTAGCCAATAGGAAATTGTCGTTTTATATCTTTACATGTTGATCTTACCTAAGTTATTTCACTTCTATTACCACAGTTATTATCACAGTTTTATTCATAAGTGATCTAGCCAATAGGAATTTGTTGTTTTATATAGGATTCCCATACGGT